>JBBPBX010025395.1:0-19343 GCA_038048925.1 Garcialebias charrua | reverse complement strand
TCTCTTTAAAGGGGACCACATATTCAAAATTCACTTTTTCATGTTTTTTTTAACTCAACTTTGGGTATGTACTTCATAAAAAAACTGTGCTAGGGCCAAAAAAATGCACCCAGTGGTTTATTTACTATAAGTATATTTATTTATCTTTGATAGAAACACTTCGTTTCCACTTCCTGTGGTTTGTGACATCACAAACCGTAGCCACAACCCACAACCCCAACCTTTGTCCCGCCCCGTTCACCTAGCAACCCCTGGTGATGCTCCACCCACTTCAGTATGAAAGAGGTGACGGACGGTTGTTTTTCCTTATTTCATGTCAGCACAATGGTTAAAAATGTCACAGAGTCTAGCCAGCTAATGTGAGCATTGCAAAAATTCTCTAACCCTCCTGGCCCAGATAATGGCATAGTTTTCAGATGGGAGTCTTGAATGAACAGCGATGCAGCATGGTGCAGTGTGTGTGTGTTGGTTTATGTGTCATAGCAGGGCAGACTACGTACCGCTAAACCACATTAACTAACCTGTGTGTGTGTGTGTGTTTGTGTGCGCGCACTTATCGAGGGAGAGGGAGTTACAACGCTGTCATTAGGGGGGAGAGCAAATGCACACCCTCGAGAGAACAAATGAGATCCGCGCGAGCGCAAATCAGACCCCGTGAGCGTGTGTGTGTCCGTTGCGAGTGACATCCGCTCCCTCCAACGCGCGCGCACAGCGGGAGGGAGGGAGACGTATTACAGAGGAAAAATTAAAAATGACACGACAACTTATACACGTCTGATCTGTCCCACAATAAATACGTCGCGGTCCAGTTCAGCTCAGCTCAGGGCTCTGGGTGGCAGTAACGCAAGTTCAGACATCCTCGTCTGTCTTTGGAGGGCGGAGTTAATGTAAACAGATCTTTGAAGGGCGTGAACTTCAGATCTCATTAATATAAACCAGTCGTTCAAAACAAAAGTTAAAAATGGCAGAATTAAAAAGGGTATAATTGATTATCTAAGAATTATTTTGTGTAAATGGTAAATGGTAAATGGAGCTTATTTATATAGCGCTTTCCAGCCCCCTGTGAGGAGCCCCAAAGCGCTTTACAATACCAGCCATCCACCCATTCATTCGGACATTCATACACCGGTAGTGGTAGCCTGCCTTGCAAGGCGCCATCCAGACCTACCGGGAGCAACTCGGGGTTAAGTGTCTTGCCCAGGGACACAACGACACATGGTGGGCGGATGCGGGATTCGAACCTCCAACCTTCCGATCAGGGGTCGACTGCCATTACCACTACACCACGGCCGCCCACGGTTGCCCACGGCCGCCGCAATTGTGTATTAAATTGAATGAACATTGTCTGGTAACCCCACAGACATACCATAAAAAATTTAAAAACCTATCTGTGGTCTCCTTTAATGTTATGTGAACAGGATGCTCTGTTCCCACTACACCTTCTTTTCCCAAGCACATCTGTGGACCTGTTTCAGAGCTCTACCGAGGCTGACGAATAAACATTGCACCATCACTTCATGACTATGGTGTGTGTGTGTGGCGGGGCGGGGGGTATCTGGAACAGTGTTCTCGGAGACCTACTTACAAATGTACACATTAGGGGTGTAACGGTACGCTAAAATCACATTTCAGTTCGGTTCAGTTTCAAGAAGGGCTCGGTTCGGTCAATTTTTGGTAAAAAAAAAAAAGACAAAATAAAGACTTACAAAATGTTTATTTTGAAAATATGTCAAGTAAAAAAGATCAGTCATTACAGACTTTTTAGCTGGAGGTGATCTAGATGAAGAAGACTCAGATCTATCTCGTTGACATCTTCAGACTACAAACAGCACAAAGAGATAAAAAAAAGAGTTAATAAGATTATAATTTTAAAATTATTTTTCACATTTTTGGGCTCTAGTGGCCTTTAGGAAGAGGGCGAAACAGGTAGAGAGAAGGGAGAGACACTGCAGAAACAGCTTGTCGGGTCTGGGACACGAACCCGCGACGCCTGCAGAGAGGCTCAGCCTCAACATGTGCCGTGCGCTTATCCCCCACACCAAAGCGGCGGCACGGGAGATTATAATTTTAAATAAAAAAGTTAATTAAATCACAATAATACAATAATAATACCTTTTCTTGCACGGTCATCATTTCTGTTATGAGGTGGCTGAATCTCTCTCTCATCATCATCAGGGCAGGGCTTTAAATCTGGGGTCAGACTTGTTGACGATCCGTTTGAGCTTTTTCATAAAGTGCTGCTACAACTTTTTGGCTGAAGTGTTGACGTGATGGGATGTCATAGACAGCGGGGCTTAAAGCTCCACTGACATGATTTTTTAACTTTTCAAAAAATGGCACAACATATATAAATATTAAGATTGACCCCTGACCGTTTTTGCTAAAATAATGTTAAATGAATGAAAATTTCTCTCAAGAATAGTTTAAAATTAGCGCTGTTTTTTTACACGGTAAATACGGGTTTTCCGGTCACGTGTTTGTGACGTCAGATAAAGGAATTTGCTCCAAGCGCACATTGAATACTATGTAGAAATATATAAACGCATCCGTCGAATTTAGCCATCTAAAACTGTAGATATTAGCGATTTAGCTCCAGTTCGTGAAGCAGAAGTTATTTTGAGTGATAAAAAACAAGGAGCAATGTTTCATTTCTCCGTGTTGTTTGTTGTTATTTCAGGAAATGTTGCACATTCAAGAATTGAGCACCAGATGTCAGCAAAGCTACCGTGAACTCTTACAGAGCTCTGTAATGGAGAAATATCTAAACGTATCCGTCGAATTTAGCCATTTAAAACATCAGATATTAGCGATTTGGCTTAAGTCCATGAAGTAGAAGTTATTTTGAGTGATAAAACACAAGGAGCAATGTTTCATTTCTCCGTGTTGGTTGTTTTTATTTCAGGAAATGTTGCACATTCATGAAGTGAGCACCAGATGTCAGCCAAGGGCTCACTTCATGAATGTGCAACATTTCCTGAAATAAAAACAACCAACACGGAGAAATGAAACATTGCTCCTTGTGTTTTATCACTCAAAATAACTTCTACTTCATGGACTTAAGCCAAATCGCTAATATCTGATGTTTTAAATGGCTAAATTCGACGGATACGTTTAGATATTTCTCCATTA
The DNA here is from genome assembly GCA_038048925.1 of Garcialebias charrua. Taxonomy (NCBI): domain Eukaryota; kingdom Metazoa; phylum Chordata; class Actinopteri; order Cyprinodontiformes; family Rivulidae; genus Garcialebias; species Garcialebias charrua. The sequence continues at coordinate 16,214 of JBBPBX010025395.1, read as the reverse complement.
CAGAGCTCTGTAAGAGTTCACGGTAGCTTTGCTGACATCTGGTGCTCAATTCTTGAATGTGCAACATTTCCTGAAATAACAACAAACAACACGGAGAAATGAAACATTGCTCCTTGTTTTTTATCACTCAAAATAACTTCTGCTTCACGAACTGGAGCTAAATCGCTAATATCTACAGTTTTAGATGGCTAAATTCGACGGATGCGTTTATATATTTCTACATAGTATTCAATGTGCGCTTGGAGCAAATTCCTTTATCTGACGTCACAAACACGTGACCGGAAAACCCGTATTTACCGTGTAAAAAAACAGCGCTAATTTTAAACTATTCTTGAGAGAAATTTTCATTCATTTAACATTATTTTAGCAAAAACGGTCAGGGGTCAATCTTAATATTTATATATGTTGTGCCATTTTTTGAAAAGTTAAAAAATCATGTCAGTGGAGCTTTAAGAACTTTAATTATATGTTTAAAGCAGGTGCATCATTCGGACGTAGATTCAGAGGTTTTAAAACTCCTACATCTTGTGTTTTTGCTTTGGACCGATCTGAATTACCTGATGAAGGTTGTTTAAATGCTGCTGTTATCAGTCTTTGCATCAAGCTGCTAGAAGAGACGTTCACATTCGGATGATGTTGTTTCAAGCACTTTAACAAGGTAGACGTGTTGCCTGCTGCAGATCCAATCTCCGTGAAACAACGTCGACACACAGCTTTGGATTTGCGCTCGTCTTAAACAAGAAAGTCATAATGTGATAGGAATTTTAAACACCTTCACCTTAAAGTCCATGACCCACCATGTTTTCAAATTGCATCGCCATTAATATTTAGTAGTGAATTAAATAATAAAACAGGAGCGTTTATTGATATTGTAGAGAAATAACGCTAAATGTGTTATTTCATGATTTTAAGCAGATTTTAACAGCAGCTCTGGCAAAATCTGCCCCTCTCCATATATGGGCATTGACGTCACTGAAGTATCCGCCTTGAATGCAGGTGGAGTTCTAACAAGCATGCATGAACGTAGCTTCCTTATTTCTGACCAGAGTAGTTATGAATACAACTAATAAAAACGATGTGTTGCTTAGTTCTGCAGCAATACCTCGAAGGATGGCGTTAGTGTTCATTATTTACCCAAAATCAAAAGATTCATAATGGATTTATAAAGTGGACCGACCAGAAGAAGGCTCGCACCTCCACAGTTGGGAGGTTTTGCGGGTAAGACTTTTGCTCAATTTTATTTTTGACATCAGAACAGAATGAATAATAGAGCAGGCTTTTAAATGTACCATAGTTTGGTAATATTCACATCACTTTTTCATGAAAATCTTTAAAGTGCGTCTTTCACGTTAAACACATGTTGTTGCCTTTTCAACCTAACATGTCTAAATCTCCAATTTTCATCAAAAATACAGATCATATCTCAAAATAAAATGTGCTACTACTACCTTTTTTGTCTTCCCTCGCTACTCTGTCTAAAAATAGTGCCCTCAGCGGTAAACCGGAAGTGACATCACAGGAGGGACTCATTCCTGCTTTAGCTAAGAAAGATATGGGATCGCACCAGGAGGAGGCGACAGATTACAAAGTTGTTTTGACATAAGTATGTCATCTCTGACTATTACATCAAATATCTAGCCAAATAACTTCTAGATACAGTACAGTATATACTACCTAAAGCTAAAAATGGTTTATATTTACATATAGCCTAAATATAGAGATACATGTACAGCATTAATTACACCACTGATGGATTTAANGTCAGGCAGGAATCCCCATGGACTATGATGTTTGCAGATGACATTGTGATCTGTGGTGAGAACAGGGAACAAGTGGAAGAGAACTTGGAGAGGTGGAGGTATGCTCTTGAAAGAAGAGGAATGAAAGTCAGTCGTAGTAAGACAGAGTACATGTGTGTGAATGAGAGGGAGGCCAGTGGAACAGTGAGGCTACAAGGAGCAGAGGTCACAAAGGTGCAGGACTTCAAGTACTTGGGGTCCACTGTACAGGAAAATGGGGAATGTGGTAAAGAGGTGAAAAAGAGAGTCCAGGCAGGATGGAGTGGATGGAGAAAAGTTTCAGGAGTGATTTGTGACAAAAAGGTGTCAGCAAAGGTCAAAGGAAAAGTTTACAAGACAGTGGTGAGACCAGCTATGTTGTATGGTCTGGAGACAGTGGCATTGACAAAAAGACAGGAGAAAGAACTGGAAGTGGCAGAAATGAAGATGCTGAGGTTCTCCTTAGGAGTGACAAGGATGGATAAGATCAGGAATGAGATCATCAGAGGTACAGCACATGTTAAACAACTGGGAGATAAAGTTAGGGAGGCCAGACTGAGATGGTTTGGACATGTCCAGAGGAGGGACAGTGGGTATATTGGTAGAAGGATGTTAGAAATGCAGCTGCCAGGAAAAAGACAAAGAGGGAGACCAAAGAGGAGATATATGGATGCAGTTAGAGAGGACATGGAGGTAGTCGGAGTGAGGACAGAGGATGCAGAGGATAGAGCAAGATGGAGGAGGATGACTTGCTGTGGTGACCCCTGAAAAGGGAAAAGCCAAAAGAAGAAGAAGAAGAAGATTTACCCAAAATCAAAAGAATTCATAATGGATTTATAAAGTGGACCGACCAGAAGAAGGCTCGCACCTCCACAGTTGGGAGGTTTTGCGGGTAAGACTTTTGCTCAATTTTATTTTTGACATCAGAACAGGATGAATAATAGAGCAGGCTTTTAAATGTACCATAGTTTGGTAATATTCACATCACTTTTTCATGAAAATCTTTAAAGTGCGTCTTTCACGTTAAACACATGTTGTTGCCTTTTCAACCTAACATGTCTAAATCTCCAATTTTCATCAAAAATACAGATCATATCTCAAAATAAAATGTGCTACTACTACCTTTTTTGTCTTCCCTCGCTACTCTGTCTAAAAATAGTGCCCTCAGCGGTAAACCGGAAGTGACATCACAGGAGGGACTCATTCCTGCTTTAGCTAAGAAAGATATGGGATCGCACCAGGAGGAGGCGACAGATTACAAAGTTGTTTTGACATAAGTATGTCATCTCTGACTATTACATCAAATATCTAGCCAAATAACTTCTAGATACAGTACAGTATATACTACCTAAAGCTAAAAATGGTTTATATTTACATATAGCCTAAATATAGAGATACATGTACAGCATTAATTACACCACTGATGGATTTAACTACATTAGCCTTAGCTCCCTAAACAATTACTTTTTCCATCCTAAACCACTCAGTGGATATTTTTTCTGCTTTCAGAGTGTAATTATAAAGGGTGTATTTACTTAACGATCGCCTGTATAACACATTTGAGATGAAATTCGATTTTTTATTAATTTTTTAAGACATGCAACATGGTCGCGCTAGCATAAAATTAGCATCGTTTTTTGTTCCATCTAAAGTCATTTATATCTCCTAAACCACTCGGTGGATATTTTTTCTGCTTTCAGAGTGTAATTATAAAGGGTGTATTTACTTAACGATCGCCTGTATAACACATTTGAGATGAAATTCGATTTTTTATTAATTTTTTAAGACGCAACCGGGTGGACCTAGCTGCGGTTTAGCTCTGTATATTTCGTAATTTATAGCTCCTAACCTAAACCACTTTCAACCAAAAGATTAATAAATTATATTCATGTCCTTACTTCTGAAGTCAATCCTGTGTTCGTTCAGGTCGCTGTCGTTGTAATCCTCCTGACAAATGCGGTCAAATCACAGAGTTGGTTGTGATGCTTCTGTTGGTGAAATCCGGCCTTTTCATCCGGACAAACCTCACCCAAGCTGTGAAAGCTGGCTTTTTTTGGTGCAGGAAATCGATGTCCAGACAAACTGGAGTTCGAACAACCCCCGCACACACAAATATTAACCATTATTGGACCTCTTTCACTTCAATACAACTCAATACAAAACAACAACTTCCGACTATGACGCCCCCTCTACTTTCGTCACGTGTCACGTGACTCCCAAACCGCACATTTTTTTTAGGCTCTGTTTTTTCCCCCTGATTTGTGTCTGTAAGGCTATTGGTATTAATTTGGAAAGCAGGGAGGATTATCAAAATTACTTTATTACCTCTAAATATTGTGTTTCTGCCCAAAAAACTAACATGAAACATGCACTTTAAGGGGATTTAAACTGGTAGAGCGTACATGTGTCTGCTGTTTGTAACCGCGCGGGTGACGGTGTGTCCGCGCATGAGGTCCCCTCTGTGTGTCAGTGGCTGCACGTGCGCGGGTGACGTGAGGTCCCCTCTGTGTGTCAGTGGCTGCTCGCTCGCGGGTGACGTGGTCCGCTCTGTGTGTCAGTGGCTGCCCACGCGGGTGACGGTGTGTCCGCGGCGGGCAGGTTAGCGGCTTATTAAAAAGTTCTAAGAAATAAAAAAAAAACAGGGAGCGCTGGTCCTGAACCCACAGCCCACCAGGAAATATTTAGAACCTTGTGCAACCACGTAGGACACGAGTTTAACTGTAGTTTTAACTCTCACTCTCATAAGCCTCCATCGCGAACTCACTTATGCCTTCTGAGCCTGTATTGACGTCACTCCGGACTTCGGCAATCTTCGGCTGGGTTTCCGGATGTTTCCGGGACTCCGTTGTTTTTTGTGTTTTTTTTACACTCGCCTGGCCCAAATGCAAAAATAAAAATAGACATCATATTCTACTACAGTAATTGTCCAATATGGTGAATTGTTACTGTCACGATGGGTGTTGTCCTTTAAATGAGAACCACACAAAAGAGACAAGAATTAAATTTAACACTGATCATAAACTTTGCAAAGTGGGAAATTGCTTTCAATGTAGCTTTGAAACAAGTTTCAAAACGTGTTGCCAGCAAAGTCCAATTTGGTCAGCCGCTTTGTGCCTTTTTATTCAAGATAGGCGGAAATGATGAGTAACACAGTATCTCTGATACTTTCACAGATAAAACAAACGTGAAGTCATGTTTCCGTTCAAACAGGAACATCATATCAAAACATTGTTTAGTCATGAGCAAAACTTAAGGGCTCGTTTGTTCTGCATCTGCATTTTTGTACTTCTCAGATAAAGTGTTGATGTAAACAGGAAACTTTGAAGAAACAAGCTGAATAATGATTTTGTCAGAGTACATTAAAGTAATAAGTTTAATATGATAAATGTTGAATTTCTCTATCATAATGTTCCCAAGCAAGCATGAGACCGCAACGAGATGCTAGGCTGCTAATGCTACGCATGCTGCAAGACTATGCAACAATTAATAGCGCCGTGCTGAAACACGCTTAGGAACTTTAGTTCTGCGGCGCAAAATCTCTCGTTAATAAAATTTAATGAATGACAAAATAACTGAAACTACACACGAGGACCGAACCGAACATGTTTTACCGCAACGGTTCTATACACCCACATGTACTGTTACACCACTAGTACACATGCATACACTCACTCGCACAACTATAAACACACTCCCTTTCAACTCATCACCTGCACTGACCTCCCTCCTTTTGCCTCCCCTCCCCCCGTGTGGTAACTTAAGGCTGGTTTATACTTCTTGTCGCACGTCTTTTACCCCCAGTTGAGTGAAAAAAAGTTGTGCAACTTCCGTCTGTACTCCTGCTGCGATCCCCCGGTGACAGCTGTCTTGTACATGGCCCCCAGTCAGAACTCCGAGACGCGGTGGATGCGGATCGGAGCGTGTGATTGGTTCAAAGTTTGTGGGCGTTTTTGCTTTGACATGGATAGTTTTGAAGAGAAACTCGTCTGTGCGCGCGCACACACGCAAACCGCGTAAACCGCGCGCGCACACGCAAACCCCAACACACACACACCAATACATATATTAATATATATATATTTACGAACACGCGCGCACACAAGAGCTAAAGCATGTGCGTGTAAAGTTGACAAAATGAAGAGGATTGCACATGCGCGCAGCTTTTAAAACAAAGAAAACTCTGCTGTTATGTAAAAATGCGCGTTTAAAGCGAGCGGAGACCCTGAGGAGACTTGCCAACGTATGCAGTGGGAGGAAAGAGGGAGGGATTCACTATAATGTACCCCCCACATCTTTCCAAGTATAAACATGCGATCGGTGACACACACGCAATTACATCATCGCTGGGTTCACTCAACGGGGGGTAAAAGACGTGCGACAAGAAGTATAAACCAGCCTTTAGGATGCGAGGCACGAGGTGACTGTGACGCTCCCTTGAGCGGCCTGTGCTGGGAGCCCCCCCCTCCACTTCACCCTCATCTACTCCACATGCATATGTTTGATACCATACCATACCATACCATTTTATTTATAAAGCACTTTAAACAGGAACAAGTCCACACCAAAGTGCTGGACAAACAAACACGCAACAGGCAACACAGACAATGAAGTACAACACGAAAAACATAAAAACATTGCAGATCATAAATCAAACGATCCAATACAAATCAGCTGGCATTGAAAGCGATGGAGTAGTAGTGAGTTTTTAACCGGGATTTGAAAACCGAGAGGGAGGGGGCCTGTTTGATGAGCAGCGGTAACTCGTTCCAGAGTCTTGGGCCTGCTACAGAGAACGCCCTGTCACCCCTGCGCTTAAGGCGAGTTTCTGGAACTATTAAGAGTACCTGATCCTCTGACCTCAAAGCACGTGGAGGGACATATGGGTGTATCAGATCCGAGAGATAGGCGGGGGCGAGACTGTTCAGCGATTTGTAGACATACATGAGAATTTTGAATTGGATTCGAAGATGAACCGGTAGCCAGTGAAGGGAGGCCAAGACTGGTGTAATGTGCTCTCTTTTGCGTGTGCTGGTTAAAAATCGGGCAGCTGCGTTCTGAACCAGTTGTAATCGTGCAATGGTGGCTTGACTGACGCCAAACAGAAGTGAATTGCAGTAATCAAGCCTAGATGTAATGAATGCGTGAATCACTGTCTCCAGGTTGTTTTTGGATAATATGGGCTTCAGCTTAGACAGACGCCTCAGCTGGAAAAAACAGGATTTGACGATCATGTTTACATGACTGTTGAGTTTCATGGCAGGATCCATTATCACTCCCAGATTTGTGACTTTTTGTTTTTCGGACAGGGGTAGAGCAGACAGGTCAATGCAGTGGTTTGAGGTTGTGTCATTGGGAAGGAACAATATGGCTTCAGACTTCTTATCATTGAAGCTTAAGAAATTTAAAGCCATCCAGTCCCTGATGTCAGCCAGGCAGTCGAGCAGAGGTTGAATAGAGCCTGTACCATTTTGTCTTAGGGGGAAGTAAATTTGACAGTCATCAGCGTAGAAGTGGAAAGGTATATTGTGTTTCCGGAAAATAGCACCGAGTGGCAGCAGGTATAAGGAGAACAAGAGAGGACCCAGGATGGACCCCTGCGGAACCCCCCATTTAAGAGCCGCCACTGCAGAAGTAAAATCATTGATGGACACACAAAAAGACCTGTCAGAGAGGTAGGATCTGAACCAGTTTAGGGCTGATCCTGAGATGCCCACCCACTGCTCCAACCTAGCAATGAGGATCTCATGGTCGATGGTGTCGAAAGCGGATGTGAGGTCCAATAGGACAAGCAGCACAGAGTCACCAGTATCTGTGGATAGGAAGATGTCGTTAAAAACCTTCAGTAGGGCAGTCTCAGTGCTGTGGAGGGATTTGAAGCCAGACTGGAATAGCTCGGGGATAGCGTGATCCTCCAGGAAGCACTTTAGTTGGGACTCAACTATTTTCTCTAGAAGTTTAGAAACAAATGGGAGTCTGGAGACAGGTCTGAAATTGGATAATACTGACGGGTCGAGGTTTGGTTTTTTCAGGAGGGGTTGAACAGCAGCATGTTTTAATGATTTTGGCACCACACCCGAGGATAGACTGCTATTTACAATCGAGAGAATGGAGGTTTGATGTCATCTGCATGCTGCTTTTTTGTGCTGAGATTTCTTTTGCAACTTTCACACTGTGTCCTGTTACGGACACAGTGTGAGATATTATTTATTTTTACCTCCCCTTTCCTCGTGTTCCCCCTTTTTTAATCTAACGAAAAAAAAGACAGCACCTCTCATGAAGCTGCAGCCTCAGGCACCCCCGTCTACCCATAATGCTGTTTGGTTGTTTGTGTTTCTTTGGATGGGCTGTACTGAGATTAAATTTAGTTGTGCTTCTGTGCAAGGACAACAAAGGCTAATTTTGACTGTGATTAACTTGTCCATATCCAACCATATCCAACAGTCACTGTGTGAGAGACAGTGGACACCCTGGGCAAATCTCCAGTCCATCACAGGGACATAGAGACAAACAACCATTCACTCTCTCACTCACATCTTGGGACATTTTAGAGTTACCAATCAGTCTAACATGCATGTTTTTGGTCTGTGGGAGGAAACTGGAGTACTTGGAGAAAACCCACTATGCACAGAGAGAACATGCGAACTCCACCCAGAAAGATCCCTGGCCGGATTGGAACAGGGGCGACCAGCTTGCTGAGAGGCAACAGCTCTAACAACTGAACCACTGTGCCGCCCACCCATAAACCAAACCCTTCATAATCCTTTGAACCCTGAGCCTTAAACCAAACCCTCAGAAAAGTATTTGGAGTTTGTTTGTTTTTTTCATCCTGGTGGAAGTAAACTAGAATTTACTGTGTAAAGATTTTCGGGTTATCAATAAACACATCAAACACATTTTATTCTTGTTTTACATGGTATTAAAATTTCATATTTTCATTTCGTAACAGAACAAAACATTCAACACACTGGCTTGTTATTAATCCGTGTATGGTTCGTTCTTTCGTTATTCCGTTTCAAAATAAAAACCAAATAACCAAACAAGCTTTGGTTATTCTGTTTTTCCGTTTTAAAACGAAATTACAAAAACGGTTTTTAAACGGTTTTTTTCGTTATTTCGTTTTTAAAACGAAATTAGAAAAACAGAAATTGCAAACATTAAAAAAAGGGTGTGATTTGGTTTTTGCGTAAATACGGTTGTTGTTTTAATTTGTAGCGATACCGGAAATGACGTACCGGAAGTCGCCAAAGAATTAATTTTACAGCAGATGAAGACGGAATAAAAACAAAACATTCCTAAATACAGTAATAGGATGCACTAGAGCCGTTTTCTGCATTGATTTTCGAAATTTTTGAGAGAGGAAAACCACACTCTTAACTCGGTAATGTTTTGCGTCGCCATGGAGCTCCACATTACTCGGTAATGAGTGTCGGAAGGTTTTATATGGAGCAAAACTTGCGAAGACACAACAAGTTGGACGCTGATTTGGAACGTGCTGTACTTTCTTCAGTTTACCAAGTATGTATCAAAGTTTATGGACAATATACTGCGATAAAATGAGCGAAACTTGTAAATACAAGCTAGCTGACGTTAGCTTTCTCTAGGCATTGTGTATACATGGTGCGTTACAGTAATGGACCAGCAGGGGTCCTCTTGGAGGCCAAAACAACGTACCTATTACCTTCACGTACCACGTACATACATCCAGAATAAATATGTCATAGTTTTAATTTAGATTTTGGGGTAAACAGCAATTCAAAGTACTTCAAAATGCTAATTTCAGTTTGCTTATCTATAACTTCTATTGAAAATGTTGATTGATTAAACAAAAGTGTGTGTGTGTATACAGTATATGCTTACACACACACATATACATATACATATATATATATATATATATATATATATATATATATATATATATATATATATATATATATATATATATATATCGTAAACACCTTTTCAGGAAAAAATAGTAACAGCCATCAAACAAATAAATATTAACTTCTTCTTTGTAACACTGAACATGAAATATGAATTTTGAATAGAGGTCATAGAAAAGCAAACTGAAAGAGGCATTTTGAGGTACTTTGACTTGCTCTTTTATACAAAATCTAAAACTGACATATTTATTCTTGATATATTATAGGTATGTGAAAGTAATAAGTATGGCATAATTGTATATTGTTTATAAATACTGTATGCATCTCATTTTCTCTCATTGTTTTTTGACTGCAGGGGCACTTTCTGTTTCTCTTATTGTAATGCACCATGTATGAGCCACACAAATCTTTAAGAGAGAACTAATGTTGACTGGTTTGACCGCAGTACATCAGATAACATTTTACATTTGTGTGTGTGTTAGACAGGACCATCCTACGGACGGAAATTTATGACGGGATACTTGTCATCTATTGGGATACATGCTGGAGAAACCGAGTCGGTAGGGTCTTAAGAGAGGTGCACCAGCCTTACCATCAGTTGCGACAACATGTGAGTGAATCTGGCAATTATATATTAAACAGTGTAACAACTCAAACACTGCTTTTTATAATAGATTTTTAAAAATATGTATCCACTTCACAGGAACAAACACACCCACACCCCACTGAACATAAGAGGATCTGCAGTGGAAGTGGTCTCCAGCTACAAGTACTTGGGTGTACACTTGAATGATAACCTCAGCTGGAGCAACAACACCACCAGCCTGATCAAGAAAGGTCATCAGAGACTCTACTTCCTCAGACGGCTGAGACGAGCTGGTCTGAGCAGCTCAGTCCTCACCTCCTTCTACAGGTGTGCAGTGGAGAGCATCCTGTGCTCCAGCATCAATGTGTGGCATGGAGGCTGCACAGCTGCAGAAAGAAAAGCTTTGCAGAGAGTGGTGAAGGCTGCACAGAAGATGTTGGAGTCAGTCTCCCCACCATCACAGACATCTACACCTCCAGATGCAGGAAGAGGGCCACCTGCATCATGAAAGACCCCACTCACCCAGCACACACACTTTGCCCCACTCCCCTCAGGACGGAGGTTGAGGAGCATCAAGTGTAGAACCACTAGACTGAGGAACAGCTTCTACCCTGAGGCTGTTAGACTCATGAATAAATAACCAGAATAATCACTGTGAAATATCACATCATGTTGCTGCTGATCTGTTTCATGTTGCTGCTGATCTGTTTCATGTTGCTGCTGATCTGTTTCATGTTGCTGCTGATCTGTTTCATGTTGCTGCTGATCTGTTTCATGTTGCTGCTGATCTGTTTCATGTTGCTGCTGATCTGTTTCATGTTGCTGCTGATCTGTTTCATGTTGCTGCTGATCTGTTTCATGTTGCTGCTGATCTGTTTCATGTTGCTGCTGATCTGTTTCATGTTGCTGCTGATCTGTTTCATGTTGCTGCTGATCTGTTTCATGTTGCTGCTGATCTGTTTCATGTTGCTGCTGATCTGTTTCATGTTGCTGCTGATCTGTTTCATGTTGCTGCTGATCTGTTTCATGTTGCTGCTGATCTGTTTCATGTTGCTGCTGATCTGTTTCTTGTTGCTGCTGATCTGTTTTATGTTGCTGTGTTCATTGTGCACATCTGCTCACACAGGTGCTGTCTGGAGTAATGGTTTTCTATGATATTAGTGATGCGTGTATTTTTTATTTAGTGTATTTTAACTTGATGTTTTTCTTAGTTCATATCTTAGATGTTATTATTGTTCTTCTTTTACATTTTATTGTTGGATGTAACTGGGACCCTGTGTACATAATCTCCTTTCATCACATGTACCACATGTGGTGCAAATGATAATAAAGATTCTCTGACTTTATTTCTAAAATCATTTTTTCTCTCAAATAATGGAAAAAACAGACATTAACTAACAAAAATAGCAGCTGGAAATAATTTTTCTCCAGTCATTTTTAATTTGAACGACATTTGCCTACCAGAAAGCTACACTTATCTTTGCAGAAAGTTTTCTTGTCCTGCTATCAGCTGCGTCCATCCTTCAATATTAGTAATAAAAATTATAAATATATATGATGTGTTGGTGGCTGACTGATAATTTGTATTATTAAAATTTGTAGCTATTTGGCAGGTTACTTGACCAAATCTAGATTCTGTCAGTGATTAAAAAAAAAAAATACTAGGTTATAACACCCCACACAAGACCAGGTTTACTTTAGGGCTTATATTTATTTATTTATCACCAGGAGTATTAAAATGAGTTATAACCGTGACAAGATGGTGTGGACTCGTTTCACAGAGAGATGCGCCTTGAAGACAAGTGAAAATTACTCTTTTCTGTTATTTCTATAATGATTATGTTTTGAATTGATTGTTTGAAATTGTTTTGTTTTGGAAAAAAAGTGGCAGACATAATAAGAATTCTTCTTCTTTCTGCCACCTTTCATTTTATGTATTCTTTTTTCACATATTTATGAAATGTTTTTTCGTTATGTTTCAATGTTAAATGAATAAATTTAATTAAAATAAAAAATAAAAAAAGACGGTCGGATCCGCCTCTCGGGTTGCAGCAGTGCGCGCTCCCAACACAGGGGGAACAGATTCTCAACTGCGTCAAGCTGACACCCCACACACGTCAAAAATTGAAGCAAATAGTATGTTCAGCAAAAATACAATACGCTTGTTGTTTTAATTTGTAGCTCAGATTCTCACGGGGGAACAGAAATTCGCACAGCACCGAGAGTTCATTTCCGGTTCCGCCATAAACTCCCGTGTTCAATTAACAAAATAAAAGCTCGTCTTTGGTTTAACCAAAAACCAAAATGTTCCCCTTTTTTTATGTTTGCAAGTTCTGTTTTTCTAATTTCGTTTTAAAAACGAAATAACGACAAAACCGTTTAAAAACCGTTTTTGTAATTTCGTTTTAAAACGAAAAAACCAAATAACCAAAGCTTGTTTGGTTATTTGGTTTTTATTTTGAAACGGAATAACGAAAGAACGAACCATACACGGATTGTTATTTCTCTATCAATAATCATCATTTAACCCAGTTTAATTGATACCAGATTGATTTCAGAATATTTTTTTAACATTACAGGAAGTTATCATCTCAAGAACCAATTCAAGATTCACTTTACACACACTAAACTTAAATTCATGTTCTCTGTGATGGACTGGTGACCTGTCCAGGTGTAGTCATAACTCCTGTCTTTTGATTGCTGGAACTCTGCTCCTACAGCTGGCTGGACACAGACATCCTCTCTTATCTCTGCATCACACCCTCAAGCTGCAAAGCCAGCTTCTCCTTTCATGTCAGCTGATTCTTCACTGCTTCTACCTTGTTTGGACACGACAACAGAAGGCTGGTGTGTCTTTTAAATCTTTAATAAAGCAGACATCAGTAGCCGTGTTTCCATCAAGGTTTCTAGCTGCGCAATTTGAAATAGCGCAGCAGAAAAGCTTAATGGAAACGGCAAATTGCGAGGTTACTTCCTGAATTACGCTAAAAAGTTTTTACGCTCGCTTGAGGTGGTTTTTGGGATCAGCGAAAATGAGCAGCTGCGCAAAATGACAGATGGAAACACATTTGCCGACTCGTGCTGCCGTAGCGAAAATTCACGTCACGTGACTGATCAGCTGTTTCCGCTCCGGACAACATGTAACATCGCTAAAACTAGTTGGCATGACAGAATAAATACAACTCGCCCGATAGCAACACGTACCTGAAATATTCTCTCCATTTTGATGAGATGTGTGGCCGGGTTCTGTTTTCAACTGCTACTTCCTGTTTACTGTAGACATGCGCAGTGCTGACGTCTGACGTAATGACGCTGACGTCTGACGTAATGACGCTGACGTCTGACGTAATGACGCTGTGTGCGGCTTGGAAGAAGCGCTTCAAGCCAGCAGATGGAAACACTTCTGATCTGCATTAATTTGTATTTACATATTTGCGAGGTAGCTCAAAATTCGAAATGAAAATGGATGGAAACACGGTTAGTGTAACATCCACTCTCCCCCTGCGTACTTCTTCACATCTGTTCAGACAGATGTTGATGCCTTTCCATCCCATCAGACCAGTGTGATGATGCTCATCCTTCATCTCAATAGTTTCACCTCATCGTCATGCTCCTCGTGCTGCCATTCCATCACCTCTGTCACATCTGCCTTCATCTCCTAGAGAGGCTCATCAGTCTTCTCATGATAAGAACCCTCTCTACAGGCAAGGTGCATCATGGGACACAGAGCTAGGTTACAACATAATCAATAATGCAGGCCATGACATCTGTTTTCATTATAATAGACTATTTTTTTCTCTAGATATTTTAGAAATCCTGTGCACATTGATCGTCTGCACCGCGGCTTTTATTTTCTGTCCCTGATCCAGTAAAGTCAAAGTGAATTTTACTTCATGGTCTCAGAAGGACGATGGTGCAGATCAGCGCAGACCAAAATAAAATATGAACATATAAAAGAGAATCAAGTAAGAAGCAGATTGTGTATTTGATCTTGTTGTGGTCTCCGTCTGTTTTTACGGCAGCTGAAGCAGAATCTGATGTCAAATAATTAACAGGTTCATTAGCATGATCAGATAGATCAGTCTTTAGCTGAAAGTTTATTTGGAAATGTAATAATTCTTGTTCAATTTACAGTTTACTAAAACAGTAATAGATTCAATGTGTTCATCTATTTTACAAAAGTAACGACACAAAAACAACACATCAACAGCAACAAAACATCCAAAGCATTGATCTTCAGCATCCACTCATTCTCAGACTAATTTAATTCTTCCTTTGGTTTGTAACTGAAGGGCAGCCTGGCTAGTACTAATTAAAAGGAGAAAGTCTGATATGCGGAGCATTTAAATGAAGCATTGGCTTTTATGCCCCCCAAATCTTAAATTAGGTTGTAAAATCATACATACCAGATATAAAAAGTACACACTGTACATGGGTACTTTGTACAAACCATCACGTAAGCTGAAAAAGCTGCATACAGACACAGATTTAAATTCCCACAGTAGAATATTAATGCGAAGATGGATTTACTCTGTCAAAGCTAAGGATCACTACACTTCACCTCAAGCTGGAGTGGTTTTTATAGACAAGAAGATAAAGAAATATTACAATTATATACAATAGCGTTAGAAATTATTCATCCACCCTTAATTTAAAAAAAAAATAGTTTTAGCATGCTGCAGCCAGATGTTATATTATTTCATCTACTCTCAGTAACACATAACACACCTTGGGGTGTCTATGAGTGCACACCTATTTCCCCAGCTCCCCGGGCACTTTCTATGGCTGCCCACTGCACCACCTGGTGGTGGTTGGGTTAAATGCAGAGACGAATTTCGTCTTGTATGGGAAACATACACAGATGACAAAAATGTGACATTTATTTATTTATTTATTTATTTTATAATGAGAAAAGTCAAGGATCTTTATTGTCATACACACCACATGTGGTACATGAGGTGGAACAAAATGTTGTACACAGTTTCCCAGTTACATTAAACAATAGCAAAAATATAAAGTTTAAAAAGAACAATAAATAAAGATCTAAGATATAAACTAAGAAATACGCTAAATGAATGCCAAATGGTCCGCTAAAAGATCTAAGATGGTCACTAATAGTGCAAAAGCAAAACAATACACCAAACAGTAGCAGCATGATTCACGCTTAATGCGAGTACTACCAAAAACTAGCTAGAGTGTGTAAACAGCTAGAATGTCAACTACAAACTGGTTGATCCACTAGGAGAGGCTGAGCTGAACACAGCGCCTCAGACTGAAGAAGTCTTTCAGACTCGCTGTTTTAGTTCTTTGAATTTAACCAGATTTACATGTAAAAATGACTATTTTGTTTGTTCTAAATGATAAATTATATCTAAATTAGTTATTAGCTCTAAATTGTGTCTGTGAGTGAGCAGGTATTCAGGAAAACTAAAGGATGTAAGGATCAGCCAGTGGACGTGAAGGTCCAACCCACTGACGTTGATTGACAGCTGAAGTAATTCTGCTGAAAAGTGGCATTATGAAATAAATAATTATTATTATTATTATGAAATGAAATAATAAAAATAAAAATTGTAACAATGAGCTTAGATACTTACTTCATATTGCTTTATTTATTTAATTTTGCGCATTTTGGTGTTCCATATTGGTCTGTTTGTAGTTTCACCAAAATCACATTAATGTTTACAGGAAATTCTCAGCGTTTTGTACATTTTGGCTGTTGTACAATGCACTGTTACCAAAAGTCATATTCCTACTTGAGTCCTGTGTTTTCATGTTTTTCAGAGGTTTTGAATAGTCACAGTGGGGCTCTAATAGTTATCTGCTGGCTCCCTAATGACCTTCTGATTGTATGATCAGGATACCACAGCTGACCGACCACAATACAGTCACAGAAATCTTTCATTAGGAAGTAGAGTCCAGTTGTTTCAATGTTCAGGATGCACCCCCACTTCTCGCACAATGATA
>JBBPBX010025394.1:0-38917 GCA_038048925.1 Garcialebias charrua | reverse complement strand
ATATATATATATATATATATAATATGTAAATATATGTACATGTATAAATATATATTTTTTTCTTCTTCTTCTTTCGGCTTCTCCCTTCGTCAGGGCTCACCACAGCAAGCTAGTTGCGTGAAGATTTGGCAATTGCTTTTATGTCCAAAAATGAAGCTGCTGCTGTGCTTTCTAGTGCCATGATCCCGGTGTCTCACTGGCTCCAGGACTCTTGTTTACATCTCAACACTAAAAAAACAGTCTGTATGTTTTTCTCTCGGCTGCCACCAGATGATGGGCATCCATCTGTGTTGGTCAATGGCGAGACATTAGATGTGGTTGAACAATTTAAATACCTCGGAGTCATTTTTGATTCTAATCTAAATTTCAAGCAACATGTAAAGAGAATTTCACATATAATTAAACTTAATCTGGCAAACTTCAAACATATAAGACCTTCTCTGACAACAGAATCAGCAAAGGCTTACATGCATGCCATGATCTTCAGCCATATAGCCTATTGTTATACTACATGGTCTCACACTTCAGAGATCGTCATGAAGCCCCTAAAGTCTCTTTTTAAGAAAACACTGAAAATTTTTGACAAAAAGCCAATACAGTATCATTACTGCAACATCATAAATAAGTACAAAATTTTGGATTTTAATAGCTATCAGATTTTTATGGACGTTTGCCTGATTTTTAAAGTTTTAAATGGACTTGCTCCTCCTCCTTTAATATATTTTATAAGTAAAAAAACAAGTACAGTAAACACAAGAGCACTGACCAGAGGAGATTGTGATGTGCAGCGGCGCAGGACTAAATTTGGCCAAATGGTGGTGTCCATCAGAGGCACACAGTCATGGAACACACTGCCAGTTTCCATCAGGAACTGTGGCACCTACTCCAGCTTTAAAAAATCTCTGAAACTTTGGCTGAAAACTAATCAGAAGTGCACTCATGTGTAGATTACTTTGTCTATTCTTATGGCATCATATTTTTATTGTAATTTTATGTTGTGTTATGTGCTATATAGGTGATGTTTGTATTTTTCTCCGCTCTTTTGTTTTATGGGACGTTTCTTATTCTTACCTGCCTTAGGACAACGGATGCAAATTAGCTATTGTGCTAACTCCGGCTTTTATGGGACGTTTCTTATTCTTACCTGCCTTAGGACAACAGATGCAAATTAGCTATTGTGCTAACTCCGGCATATTTACATTGATGCTAACTGCTGTTATGTTGATTAATATGCATTGTCCTAACTTAAATAAATAAATAAATGAAATGAAATGAAATGTCGGATGTCCTTCCTGACACAAACACAGACCACCGAGCTACCACAGCCCTCTGTACGGAGCAGAGAGCTGCTATCTAGTGTAACAATATAGACACTGTAAGGTATTTAAACACTTACAGGGCCACCATTATTCTAAAATATAGGACTTATTGGTCAGTTTACTGACTTACCTATATTTAGATGCGCAGGTCTGAGCAGACTTTGTCTGCACAAACTTACCACCAATTCGCGAGTTCACCCTTTTTCCGATATTAAATTGCTTTAACTGTGACTAGGAAAAATGTAATTTCACGAGAGACTTCAATTTATGTTGGTCCACCAGAAAATGGACCTTTTATTGAAATTATCATAAAAGTACATTAAACATTTGTATCGATATTAGCTCTGATTTAATAACTACGTTGACAAGAATTCAAATTAAAACAAACAGACAGTTAGAATTTAACTGTTGGCACATTACTTAAAGTTTCACTGTGTTAAGAAAAGGAAGAAATAGAATGGAAGATAAAAGATTGAAAGCTAAGTTAACCGAAGTTGATTATTTTGAGCAGACAGGGTGGCACTTTTTCCCCACACGAGCAGCTGGGCTCCCGCACGTTCAAACACACCACGACTCGTTACCTGTTGACGGTTCGTCTCTTGGAGATAAGAGTGGAGAAGTGTCTGGACACACACGTGGATGGGTTTGTCCAACGGCCGTCCAGTTGAAACTTCAGCGTGTGTGGCTGATTTCACGATACGAGGAAACTTGCCTCCCTCGGCAGGGAACAAAGGTCAAGCGCACTGACTGATTTTCAAAGTAAAACTTCCGAAAACAAATTATTTCAGAAATGAGTGAAGGAATCACAGTAAGGCTTTACTGTGACTCCAGCTGAAACGTGGGTCTAATTGACATAATGACCGGGACGTTTCCAGCTTTTCCGGAGGAGGAAAGCCAAGTTGGTAGCAAGTTCTCTCCTTCCACACTCTAGTGAAAATGCAGGAAGTGGATCTTTATATGGGAGGCGGGGTCTCCCCCACCTCCTCAATATCTATTGGCTGGTTTAACAAAATAAGAGATGGATATTTCATCCCATAGGCAGAAATGTCTCTGACGGACAACAGGAAAACTGTTTACAGAATCGGCCAGATGGCCGCTTGTGAGCACAGAGAATATTATGGCTAACTCTCACAGACAAAACAGAGAAGGAAGTAACAGTTTTTTACCCTGACTTGTGCCTTAGATTCAGAGCCTGCTTGTTCTGCAGAAATGAAACCAGCAGAAGGGTCAAACTCATGCAAGTAACAGATCATCATTAAATGACAAAATATACTGTAGATCAATTCTGAATTAACATACATTAAAGGTTCAGTCTGCAGTTTCTGTAGAACTGCAGCACTTAGAAAAAATTTCAACAGGCAAAGCATTCTGATCCCTCCCCCTCAGAGCCATATATGGCTCTGCTCTCCCATGGTCTGCTGAAATTCAAATTCAAGCTCTGTTTTTATTGGCTGATTCAAATTCAAGCTCTGTTTTTATTGGCTGGTTACAAACTCTGTTTTTATTGGCTGGTTAATGGCGGGTCACTTTTTCTTTTTAGAAATGCCTATTTACCACCTGGAGAAGCAAGGGGACAATATTTTTTTTAAGTTTTTTTTCAGAGATTACCTCTCTAACATTAGTCTAGTGACAGAGTGAAGAAATATGTTACAAATATATTGTTAGAAAAGTTACATATAGCAGCTTTAAAGAGAAAGTTCAATCTGATTAATTGGTGTCCATTAATTCAAAATAATTGTAAACAAAAATAGTGTCCAGTTGTGTCCTTAAGAGCTTCAAGAAGGTGTAACACTGAGAGTTTCAGAGAGATGTGGAGAGGCCCACATCCCATACGGACATGAGAGTGCTGTATCCCTATAAAATCATTGCTTGTCCTTCGAGATGAGTTCCAACACGATAGGATACCACCGAATGTCTCTGACCTCTCTGTAATCCAGCAAGTGGAAAAAAAAAGTCAAAAAGTTCAAAATTATACTCCCATAATGTTTTGGGAAATTCCATACTGTTTGTAAGTAATCCCATTGCGGTAAGCTTTCAATCCTTTGGAAAACATAGTCTGTTAACCCATGGAAAACTGAGTCTGTGATCCTTTGGAAAACAAAGTCTTATAATCCACAACGGTAAATCCACAACGATGGGGGTTATTGATTTCATCAGCAAGAATTTTTAATCAGCATGTAGAGGGGATCCCTCGATTGAAGCAGAGGAGGCGGCCCTTGGATGAAGGTTGAAGACCAACGTTGGATCAGCAGGTCCCCACATCGAAGGTTGCAGGCTGGATGGCTTCCAGTCGGTGCCACCCTGGTTCAATGTGTCATGCAATTATGTGGTTTTAGGTGGGCTTATGATTGGGATTCTACATTAAGCCTTACCTATATGCACCTGGTATGTAAGCTATCATGGATTAGATCAGCTACAATTACCAATTAAGGGGTGGATCAATGCTGTAAAAATCAGATATAGGGATCTATACCTATAGAAATGTGGAGGGCTTCTGTAACGAAGGCCTCTTCTTTCAAACTATTCCTCCATTCATTACTTAGTTTAGGTTAAACTAAAATAAAAATGAAATCTAGTTTGGTCTAAATGTCTGTTGTCTTTTAGACGAACGACGCAAGATTTGGTATTCCCTATAAATTTTGAAGTCTATGGCGAGACTCATCAAAATGAATAGATCTAGAATAGAAACGATCGAATCGGTTCTACCTAAATGATTGGGAGATCAGTGTAGATTATAGTACCTTAAGTAGTATTAATCTACAATGACTCTTCAAAGATTGAGATCTTTAACAAAATGAACAGCATGTTGGCATAGTTAAAATCCATTTAAGTCTTCAACTTATCAACAATCAAAACCTCTTTTGGCTGGGAGTGTTCAGAAAACAATAACAACTTCAATAACAACAAAAGTAGCAATTAAGCAACTAAAAACAACGTTTCACTACGTCAAACTCACTCTGGTCGTCAGATTCCAACGTGTCACACACAAGAAAAACAGTTCTTAGCTTTATAACCGATGTCAATTAAATCCTGCAGATTTAAACGGTTGTTAAGGTTAGTTTTTGTTGTGGGTTTTATGCTTAGCGTTTCTAAGTTCTAGTCGGATTAGTTTCTTTTCGCAACTAGTATAGTTTAAACTGTTTAGTTTATTTACTATCCTGTGCTTGGACGACATGGCCTAACATCACCCCCCTGTGGTCACGAGGGACCACGCACACGGGTGTGGACGTCCGTCCATGGGCACGCGTTAGGATGCCTTTGTTTAGTTTAAGCTGTTCGCGCAGTTTATTGGGAACCTTGTACAGGAACCTTACAGGTTTCGGCCAACGTATCTCTGTACGTTTACCTCTTTCTGCGTAATTCAGGTGTGTCACAACTGTCGGCGCCGTCGCAGGCGTGTCTCTGTCGTTGTGATGTATGCCTTCCCACTTCATGAAGGAAGAGGTGCTCTTTGAGTCTGTAAGAACAATGTCATTTCTGAGTAGTCCTAGATTCAAAAGCTCCTGAACCAAGGTTTCATTGAAAGCTTGGCTGATAGCCGAATTACCTGTCCCAGAGGACAGCACAGCGTTCTCGGTGTGTGATCCTTGGACCTCTACACCGTCCTCTACCTATGGTAGGAAGTGTGAGTTTGCCCCCCTTTTGTTTGAGGAGGGGTCCTCAAAATCTGTAACCATGAAGTCCAAGTGACTGTCAACGTGTGGTAGACTGTCACTTTCTGGACTCAGATGTCCTTGAACCAAGACTTCACTGAAAGCTTGGTTGTTCGCCGAATTATCTGTCCCACAGGACAGTACAGCATCTTTGGCATGGGATCCTTGGATCTCCACACCGTCTTCTACCTGTGGTAGGTAGTGTTCAGTGAGTGCTGAAGGTGTCAGCTCATAGAGGAGGTTCTCGTGATGGGCCAGAGTCTGGTCCAACTGTTGAGTCTCCTCTGTCTCATCTGTATATGAAGGTTCACTTACCGGGCTTGTGGTCTCGGTTGGGGAATCCCATGTGACCTCAGCGGTACCTATTGTTAGACAGTCAGTGTCCTGACCTTAGGGAGGCACCACGATTGGCAGTGGACTTCTCACTGTGGCCCACATTGTCTGATTGCCATAATTTATAATCGCTTCAAAGCAATTTATAAAATCTTGGCCAACCAAAAACGGAGTCTGGAGTGAGTCAAGTTCAGACACATACACCGGGTGGTATAGTGACATTTCGCCAATCTGCATGTGAACCATGGCTATTAGGGTTGTTCTCGTCTTTGCGGGGCCCTGTAGCTCACCATAAGTGTCTTTCACAAAGGGTATTTGCCTGTCAACATCGTTAGCGGCGGTCCTTAGCTCCTCAAACAGTTCGGCTGACATGATAGACACGTCTGAGCCGCAAACCAGGAGTGCTTCTTGCGCGAGGACCCCTTCCAATGTGAGTGGCAGGTAAGCTCTCTTAGCTATCCCCCTTTTTATAAAGTTACACAGAAACCGTTTAGGTTTTTTCACACGTTTCTGTGTACGTGTGACTCTGTCTGTGTAATCTTCGTCGCTGTCAGCATCATGATGGCTGTCTGCCTCATGACCTTCAGGAAGTGGATTTTCAGCAATTTGTTTGCTGTCAGCATCTTGATTTTCAGTACGCTGATCATCAGCAATTTGTTTGCTGTCAGCATCTTGATTTTCAGTACGCTGATCATCAGCAATTTGTTTGCTGTCAGCATCTTTGTCAATGTTGACGCTGTTGTCGT
This sequence comes from Garcialebias charrua, assembly GCA_038048925.1. Classification (NCBI taxonomy): domain Eukaryota; kingdom Metazoa; phylum Chordata; class Actinopteri; order Cyprinodontiformes; family Rivulidae; genus Garcialebias; species Garcialebias charrua. The sequence goes on along the minus strand of JBBPBX010025394.1, from coordinate 32,866 downwards.
CAACTGTGTGCACTGAGTCGTTGCAAAAGGTAGTGCTGCGCATCGCTTCATCAGGTTAAACAACGTTGTTTGTGTTATCATTAAGGACAACGTCACACGTTGTGTCAGCTTGGTCAACCACTGTAACATTCAAATCATTTGACAAACAACTTACAACCTCAGTCACTTCCGCGCGCGGAGGCGTTGTTTCCTTAATCTGGAGGATGTGTGACTCTTTGCACGTCTCGAACTGTGTAGCTCGAGGTGCAGGGGCAGGAGGGTCGCTTCTCGGGGTTACTTGTTGAGACCGACCATTGTTCAATGGGTCACAGTACCCATGTATCAACTTCTCTCGAAGTTCACCCACTGTGAGGTCTAGGTGAGAACTCTTTTGGTTCGATCTGAACCATCTTGGTTCACCTAGAGAGCGAACACCAACCTTGTGTGGTTCTCTGCTCATCTCAGGGTTTTCAACCTGAGGGGCAGTAGGAGCAGAACTCCCTGTGAACCGAAATGAGTCACTTTTCCAGCTTGTGGAACTGATCTGTTGTTTCTTACCATGACAATCCTGTTTACTCTCACACTCTGTAGGAGAGGGAACCTCTACTATTGTTTGCGAGTGGGATGTGACCATTTGACCTGGACAAACCTCTGATGGTGTTTTTCGTCGTTCGAGCATGTCAAAAAATTCCATAGCACATTGTTTAATTTCGGCCATGGTACTCTCTTTGCAATTAACATGGAAGCGAACACATTTCTTTTGGAAAGGCATGAGATTCTTAATGAAAAGACTTTTAAACTCCTCATCTTCCTCTAGTCCAGGGACAGTTTTGCCACCGGAGTAGACAGACATCAGCCTGTCGCAGAACGACAGGGGATTTTCCCACTTATCCTGATGGACGTCCACCGCAGCTAAGTAATTAGCATACGCTGGAGCAGATGTCCATCTACGTGCGATAAAAGAGGAGGCCCTATCAGGTGATGCACCTGTTTGAACGTCCATCTTTGTACTGATTTTCTGTGAAAAATCAAGTAAAGTGGGTCTCATTTCACAGTGTGCAGTCCCACCATGTGATGCCTGCGGCAGTCAACATGGAGTCCAAGATGTGAAATCAAATAAAAATCAGTGATCTTTATTAATATGTAGACCTGCGACAAGGTCAAACAAAATCGGACATCGTTGTGTGATCTTTGTGAAAATCAAAACAAAAGATGCCTCATGAGTGTTATTTTAAACTTGCAGTTTAAAATAAACAGGGACAGACAGCTTGTTTTGCACAGAATTTATGATAAAAGTGTCAAGTTTTATCAAAATGCAGACATGTCTGTATTAAATCTATGTAACTGTTCTGCCATCAACATTTGATTATATGTGAAAATCAAATGAAAGGGTGCTGTGTCCTCAACATTTCAAAATGTACACTATTCAAAAACAGGAAAGTTGAAATGTTAGAGAGAATTGCATCAAACTGTATTCTTAGATACAACCAACAGATGGGGGTGTGCAACGCTGGAAAAGTTTATCACAGCGACTGCTATTCTCTTTCTGACCGCTTTAGAGGCGCTGTTGTCACCTGTGAGCGCAGCCGTAAGCTGCTAAACATTCACAGACGTCTAACAACGGATGAAAAGCATCAATCAGAAAGATCCAGGGCCTTTACGTGACAAAACTCTAGAACCCCAGTCTCACAAAAGATGAAACGATGTGAGAAACATTGGTTGGACTGTGAAACTTTAAACTACGTTTAACACTAGCTCTACCAGTTTTTGTCAAAATGACAATTCTACCTATGCAACCCATGGGATTGTCAAACTGACAAATTGAATTAGCATTTTTAAAGCCATTGGTATGTATATGAGGCCATTCCAATCTGTTGGCGGGGAGGAGGCCTTGGGGCATATTTATATAGTCAGGTAAATCCAGTGGTGGAGAAAATACTCAAACACTGTACTTAAGTAAAAGTGCAAATAAACAGACAAAAATATACTCTAGTAAAAGTAGAAGTACCATATTAATATTTTTACTTAAGTAAAAGTAAATAAGTACTTGCTTTTAAAAATACTTAAAGTATTAAAGTAAAAGTAATTGCTGAATGTATTACCTAATGCAATGGCCTACAATACCATAAAGTGTGTGATATATATATATATATATATATATGATATATATATATATATATATATATATATATATATATATATATATATATATATATATATATATATATATATGTATATATATATATATATATATATATATATATATATATATATATATATATATGTATATATGTATATATGTATATATATATTTATAAGTATATATATATATTTATATATATACAGGTAGTCCCCGACTTACGAGCGAGTTCCGTTACAACGAGGCGCTCGTAACATGGAAATCTCGTAATTTGGAACGGCCGCCACGTGTCTCGTAAGTCCGGAATTTCGCTCGTAAGTTGGAACGGTTTTGCTAGCGCGACTACAAACACTCGTTTTTCATCGAAAAACCGCTTATGAGTGCATAAAAATGATCGGAAACGTGTGTCCACATGTTTAGCTAACGGACTGTGGTGAAAAAACACAGAAAAACTCAGTATTTTTTGCGTTTTTTCCAAAAATTTGCCAGCTCGTAAGTCCGGATGCTCGTAGGTCAGAGCGCTCGTAAGTCGGGGACTACCTGTATATATATATATATATATATATATATATATATATATAAATAGCTTGGTCCGCATTGCCGGCAGTAAGTCAGGCTCGTTTCCGGTAAAAGTTGGACTCCGCCAAGGTTGCCCTTTGTCACCGATTCTGTTCATAACTTTTATGGACAGAATTTCTAGGCGCAGCCAAGGTGTTGAGAGGATTTGTTTTGGTGACCTTAGAATCGCTTCTCTGTTTTTTGCAGATGATGTGGTCCTACTGGCTTCATCAGTTCGTGATTTACAATTTTCACTGGAGCGGTTTGCAGCCGAGTGTGATACGGCCGGGATGAGGATCAGTTCCTCCAAATCCGAGGCCATGGTCTTGAGCCGGAAAAGGGTAGCATGCCCTCTCCGGGTCGGGGAGGAGGTCCTGCCCCAAGTGGAGGAGTTTACGTATCTCGGGATCTTGTTCACGAATGAGGGAAAACTGGAGCGTGAGATCGATAGGCGGATAGGTGCAGTGTCCGCAGTGAAGCGGGCGCTGTACCGGTCTGTCGTGGTGAAGAGAGAGCTGAGTCAAAAGGCAAAGCTCTCAATTTACCGATCGATCTACGTTCCCACCCTCATCTATGGTCATGAGCTTTGGGTTATGACCGAAAGAACAAGATCTCGGATACAAGCGGCTGAAATGAGTTTTCTCCGCAGGGTGTCTGGACTCTCCCTTAGAGATAGGGTGAGAAGCTCAGTCATCCGGGAGGGACTTGGAGTAGAGCCGCTGCTTCTCCACATCGAGAGGAGCCAGTTGAGGTGGCTCGGGCATCTGGTTAGGATGCCTCCTGGACGCCTCCCTGGGGAGGTGTTCCGGGCATGTCCCACCGGGAGGAGACCCAGAGGAAGAGCCAGGACGCGCTGGAGGGACTATGTTTCTCGGCTGGCCTGGGAACGCCTTGGGATTCCCCTGGAGGAGCTGCACCAAGTGGCTGGGGAGAGGGAAGTCTGGGCCTCCCTACTTAGGCTGCTACCCCCGCGACCCGACCCCGGATAAGCGGAAGAAGATGGATGGATGGATGGATGGATGGATGGATGGATGTTTTTGCTACTTTTCTATTGTTTATTGTTTAATGTATGTGTTTCATTGGCCTCGAGGCTCAATAAGATTTACCTGACTAAATAAAGGTTGAATGAAAAAAAATAAAAAAATAAAATTCAGTGTAACATTATTTTTGATCAAAGCTTGTAAGAACCCCCCCCCCCACCTACAGAGCAGTCTCTGGTGAAAACAACTCTCTCTCTCTGTAGAAGCAAGTTGGAAATGCTGTTGGAATGTGTGGTTAATTTGTGGGGGATGTATGTAAATGAATGTTCTTTGTGTGAGGGGGATCTTTTGTTTTGACCTACTGGAGAAGATTATGCTGGGAGAAGATTCTCAGGAGGGGATGTTTACCCACAAACAAAGATATCCACCCCCAGGCTCATGACACCTAATAGAAGAATTGTCATTTTGACAAACTCATGGCAGTTCTAGTGTTTTTTTTTTCCCCTGGGTTTGCTAGTGTTAAAAGAAAAAAGGTCGGTCCTCATAAAGCAGTTGTAGCTCCCGGTGTCACGTGACCCGGTCACATGGCGATCGGCAGTATCTGAACAACTTACTCATACATCCACTAAAATCTCAAAAACACCGCGTTGAAACAGTCTTTTCAAAAGGTAGTAACGGGCAACAAGCCTGGAACTTGTCTGGGACAAGCAGCTGAAGTGAAAGTTGACGAGGAGTGAGCTCCTCACCCCCTCAAGCGTCAACACTACAGCGTAATCGACCAATCACAGCGAAGACAGAACATGCAGTTCTAAAACCCAAGTGTTCATGGGAAATGTAGTCTTCCAAACCTGACGTCACTCACATGTGACGTGCCGTTCGAGCGGTTCGTTCACGCACCTGCGGTCGGTCGAACAATAGCGTGGAACAGACTTATCAACGTTCTAAAACAGTCATAAATATCGCAAAACACAGCGGATAAGCCAGTCTTCAACGATATCGCGTGCATAGAACCCAAACAACACAGATAAACTGTCAGAAATTTGTGCAAAAATGAATCTGACAACCAGCAGTCTACAGAACCAACTTCTTTGAACACGACACACAATGGACCAATCATAGCGCTTGTGTAGCCGAACGTCTCTCGGAACCGCTAACGTTAGCTCGACCCAACGTTCTGGACACTCTTTCACAAAATAAACGTAGAATACACCATAGAAAATACTGCTAACGAGCCCAACACATTCAGGCTACCCCCCACGCCTTCCAGAGAAGGCAGCACGCTAACTGTTTAAACAACGGACTTTACGTCTATCGGAACCGGAGGTCGGAACGTCCGGTCCAAAGCTGAGTGGGTTTCACCCGAACCTCAGCCAACACGTTGTAACAGATTAGGTAAAATGGAGCAGCAAATGTGTGAAACAGACTTTCAACAGCAATCCGCAGATGTAATAAAATGAAGCAGAGGTGACACGGCGGTCACAAAACGAAAAAATGCATGCAGCCTTCGCGACACGTTATGCAACGTCTCACAAACACAGACAAAACATTCATTCGCAGCTTCAAACATACGTTGAAATGTGAAAGAAAAAACAATTCTAACGGGAAACGCACCAGACAATGCCACGATTAGCAATCTCTGACACTCACCAGCCAAACTATTCTATAAGTCCAAAACAGGATACAGAACTATGCCAACAAATACCGTGACAGTAAGCTACACAAAACAACTTAATAATCGTCTTAGGAACTCGGACGAGCCACCATTAAATGTAACAATATAGACACTGTAAGGTATTTAAACACTTACAGGGCCACCATTATTCTAAAATATAGGACTTATTGGTCAGTTTACTGACTTACCTATATTTAGATGCGCAGGTCTGAGCAGACTTTATCTGCACAAACTTACCACCAATTCGCGAGTTCACCCTTTTTCCGATATTAAATTGCTTTAACTGTGACTAGGAAAAATGTAATTTCACGAGAGACTTCAATTTATGTTGGTCCACCAGAAAATGGACCTTTTATTGAAATTATCATAAAAGTACATTAAACATTTGTATAATATTAGCTTGATTTAATAACTACGTTGACAAGAATTCAAATTAAAACAAACAGACAGTTAGAATTTAACTGTTGGCCCATTACTTAAAGTTTCACTGTGTTAAGAAAAGGAAGAAATAGAATGGAAGATAAAAGATTGAAAGCTAAGTTAACCGAAGTTGATTATTTTGAGCAGACAGGGTGGCACTTTTTCCCCACACGAGCAGCTGGGCTCCCGCACGTTCAAACACACCACGACTCGTTACCTGTTGATGGTTCGTCTCTTGGAGATAAGAGTGGAGAAGTGTCTGGACACACACGTGGATGGGTTTGTCCAACGGCCGTCCAGTTGAAACTTCAGCGTGTGTGGCTGATTCCACGATACGAGGAAACTCGCCTCCCTCGGTAGGGAACAAAGGTCAAGCGCACTGACTGATTTTCAAAATAAAACTTGCGAAAACAAATTCTTTCAGAAATGAGTGAAGGAATCACAGTAAGGCTTTACTGTGACTCCAGCTGAAACGTGGGTCTAATTGACACAATGACCAGGACGTTTCCAGCTTTTCCGGAGGAGGAAATCCAAGTTGGTAGCAAGTTCTCTCCTTCCACACTCTAGTGAAAATGCAGGAAGTGGATCTTTATATGGGAGGCGGGGTCTCCCCCACCTCCTCAATATCTATTGGCTGGTTTAACAAAATAAGAGATGGATATTTCATCCCATAGGCAGAAATGTCTCTGACGGACAACAGGAAAACTGTTTAGTTCAAGACCATGGCCTCAGATTTGGAGGAACTGATCCTCATACCGGCAGCGTCACACTCTGCGGCGAACCGCTCCAGTGAAAGTTGTAGATTACGACCTGATGAAGCCAATAGGACCACATCATCTGCAAAAAGCAGACACGCATTCCTAAGGCCACCAAAACGGATCCCCTCAACACCTTGGCTGCACCAAGAAATTCTGTCAATAAAAGTTATGAACAGAATCGGTGACAAAGGGCAACCTTGGCGGAGTCCAACTCTCACCAGGAACGAGCCTGACTTACTGCCTACTAGTGGTGTAATGGTACACGTGGGTGTATTGAACCGTTTCAGTATGGCATGTTCGGATCTTTCCACGTGTGTACCGTTTCGATTATTTGTCACTCATTAAGTTTTATTAACGAGAGATTATGCAACGCAGAACTTAAACTCCTAAGCGTGTTTCAGCACGGTGCTATTAATTGTTGCATCGTCTCGCAGCACGCGTAGCATTAGCATTCTAGTATCTCATTGCGGTCTCCTGTTTGGGAACATTATGGCTTTCTTGTTAAAAGAAGTGCAAACCCAAAAGCTGTGTCAATGTTGTTTCACAGAGATTGGATCTACAGCAGGCAAAAAGTCTAACTTGTTAACTTGAAAAGACATCCTCCGAATGTGAACGTCTCTTCTACAGAACAGCAGCTTGGTGCAAAGAACGATAACAGCAGCATTTAAACAACTTTTATCAGGTAATTCAGATCGGTCCAAATCAATAACACAAGCTGTAGGAGTTTTTAAAGCTCTGGATCTACGTACATGTTCTGTTGTTGATGCGCCAGCTTTAAAGCTGCTATATGTAGTTTTTGGAACACGCTGGAACTTGGAAAAATTTTGAACAGAGACACATTTCTGGTCCCTCCCCCTTGCTCTCGGCTGAACTTCAGCTCAGCCTCCATAGCTCCGCCTCCACTGCATGTCCTGTCGCAGCGATATTCTGTGTTTATATGTTAATAAAACGTTCTAAAAAATAAAATAAGAACATGGAGCGCTGGTCCAGCACACCAGAACACCAGGAAATCTGCAGAGCCTCGCGCAGCCACGTTAAACCCGAGTTTAATTCGCTCGTGACAAATTCATTCATTACTTTTGTCAAAAAAACAAAAGAAAAGTCCAGATCAGGGATGAAGAAGGGGATTTAATACATTTGTGTCACATACAAAACAGTCCTGCATCGCTTTGCAATCCTTTGAACGAGAACGTGCGCGGCCGTTGGGGCTGGGACAGACGGGGGCGTGGGTTAGGGGCGTGAGAAGCTCTGTTTTTATTGGCTGGTTAAAAACTCTGTTTTTATTGGCGGGTCACTGTGGGTTTTTAGAAATGCTTTTAGTAACACCTGGAGAAGCAAGGGGACTATAGTTTTTTTCAGAGATTACTTGTCTAACATCAGTCTGTCAGGAGATAGTGACAGAGTGAAGAAATATGTTAAAAAATATATTTTTAGAAAAGTTACATATAGCAGCTAAAGTTCTTGAGCCCCACTATGACATCCATCACGTCAAAACTTCAGCCAAAAAGTTGTAGCAGCACTTTATGAAAAAGCTAAAACTGATATTATCAACAAGCCCTGGAGCCCAGATTTAAAGCCCTGCCATATGATGATGAGTGAGATATTCAACCACCTCATAACAAAAATGACAGTTCAAGAAGAGGTATTGTTATTGTATTATGATCCAATTAACGTTTTTTATTTAAAATTATAATCTTATTACCATATTTTTCGGAGTATAGGTCGCACCTTTTTATCATTTTTTAAGGCCTGCGACCTATACTCCGGTGTGACCTATATATGGCTTGTTATCACTTTCGGCAAAACAAATTTTTTAATCCAGCTCATTTCACAATTACACAATTACGTTCATTTATTAAGGAAAAGTTCAGCTCAGACATATATTTGCTATAATTTTTATCAAACAAATAATTGTTTTAAGTGTTAATCTTCTTAAAAGCCTTGCTGTGCGCTCCTGTGGCAGACATTTGCAGCAGAGCTAAACGTAGGTGCGACCTATACTCCGGTGCGACCTATACTCCGGTGCGACCTATCTAGGAATTTTTCCAATCTGTTGGTGATAATTGGACAATGCGACCTATACACCGGTGCAACCTATACTCCGAAAAATACGGTAACTCTTTTTTTTTTCTTTTTTTTTACCACTTTGTGTTTTATTTCCAGTCTGGGCCAGGGATAGCAGCTGAGTCTTCTTCCTTTTCAGGGAAATCCACCAGAGATCACCTCCAGTTATGAAGTCTGTGCTGACTGAACTTTGAACTTTTCCAAGGACACGAAGTACCAAGTCCCTTTTGGAGCAGGTCCAAGAAGAGGTTTGTGAGTACAGAGATTCAGGGTGCCCTTCCCTTGAAGCTGACTCTTCTTTGGTGGAAAGACAACGAGGCAAAACACAGCCACACTGCAAAATTAGCAAAGCTCTACCTCTTTATTCCTGCTACCTGTTGTTAGGGAGCGGTTTTCTCCACTGTTGGAGATTCACTGCAACTAGATTTGTGCTTTTGGCAGAAAATGTGGATAAATTGGTATTTTTGGACAAAAACTTCTAAATTGATTACCGGTAGTTAGATTGTAAACGGTCTGTTGCTGATTATTGTTCTGGTTCTGACTGTTATTGTATTTATTAAGATTTTTATTACTGTTAGTATAGTTTATTTATTGTAAAGAGTGTCGTTTATTTAAAGCCCCACTGACATGATTTTTTGCTCAAAATATATATCTTTTATCATTTAAATATGTTCATTTTTGCAAACAAAATGATAAATCACTTTAATTTTGCTTTAAAAGTGATTTTGAACTTCAAGCCGTGTTTAATCATGGGAAATCCGATTACACACGAACGCACCATCTGTGATGTCACACCGGGCAGAGCTCTGGGCTTGTCACAGTGCACAGGTATGAGCAGCTCGGCCTGAAGGTAAGTCTGATACAGCATCAGACCTAAATTAGATCCTGTTGCTTCTTGTTCCATCACCCAAATTATTTTCTGCTTCCCAAAATGAAGACAAATAACTCAAATCTTCACATAGGTTGCTAAATTAGTCGGGTTTTAAATTGTCTGCTATTAAAGAGACCAGAGCCCTCTGCCTCTCACTACGTCACAGATGGTGCGTTCGTGTGTAATCGGATTTCCCATGATTAAGCACAGCTTGAGGTTTAAAATCACTTTTAAAGCAAAATTAAAGTGATTTATCATTTTGTTTGCAAAAAAGAACATATTTAAATGATAAAATATATATATTTTGAGCAATTTTATGAATAGTAAAAAAAATCATGTCGGTGGACCTTTAAAATAAAAAAAGGTGGATGAGTTGCTCTTTTTATTAACAGTGAAATAAAATGTAAACTCATTAGTGACATGTCTATAGTTGTAGACAATTTAATGGAAATGATAACCATAGAAATAATAAATAGAAAAGACAAAAATATCATAATAAGCTGTGCATATCGATCTCCTGGATCAAATATGGAGTTATTCTCTGATAAAATTCTGGAATTATTAGGAAAGAGCGGAAATAAAATGATTTTTTTGTGTGGTGACTTCAACATTGACCTGGGAAATAAGACTGATTCAAACAATATAAATGCTTTCATACATACAATGTACAGTTCAAATTTATTTCCATTATTATCAAATCCAACTAGAATTACAACACATAGCTCCACAATAATTGATAATATTTTCACAAATTTAACAAATGAGAACTTAAAAAGTGGTATTTTGATAGCCGATTTGAGTGATCATTTACCAATTTTCACAATTTATAATGTAGAAAATAGTATTACACAAACAATGAAAGGAAAACTAGAAAAAACAAGAAATATAGTAATAAATACGTCTCAAAAAGCATTAGAAAACTTAAAAGATGACTTAAACAAACAAAACTGGAATGATGTTTACGTGACTGATGTAAACAAATCTTATGATGCTTTTATGAATATCTTGGATGTTTTGTATAAAAAAAATTGTGTGCAAAAAAACAATACGAGAACGGGTTCCAAAGATCAACCATGGATGACAACTGGCTTAAGAAATGCATGCAAAAAAAAGAACTATCTGTATTCTTGTTTCTTGAAATGTAGAACTCCTGAGGCGGAGACTAAATATAAAAAATACAAGAACAAATTAACAGGAATTATAAAAAAACAAAAGAGAGAATTTTATAGTGGTTTATTACATAAAACAAATGGCGATATGAAGGGAACTTGGAGGGTTTTTAACAGTGTTTTGAAAAAACCTAAAACTAATATGAACTTGTCACAGTTTTTCAAGAATGATATTGAAGAACTGCAAGATGAAAAGGAAATTGTAAATGAATTCAATGACCATTTTGTGAATATAGGACCAAATCTTGCAAATGGTATCCAAAGTGTTGATGGTAATGTGGACTACTTGATTGAATACTGTGAAGATGCTATGTTTCTACAAGAAATTGACAACAAAGAAATACTCATGACAGTCGAGGGATTTGCTGACAAGAGATCAAGGGATTGGGCTAGTATGGATATGGTAGTTGTAAAAAATATAATACATCAGGTCATCGAACCTTTTACCTACATATGTAACTTGTCTCTTTCGGAGGGCGTATTTCCTGATAATATGAAAGTTGCTAAAGTGATCCCCATTTTTAAAAATGGTGATAAAGGTGCTTTTGACAATTATAGACCTATTTCATTGTTACCACAATTCTCAAAAATTCTAGAAAAAATATTTGTAAACAGATTGGATAAATATCTTGATAAACACGGCATCTTGAGTGCCAGCCAATATGGATTTAGATCAAAAAATTCCACATCAATGGCACTTATGGAATTAACAGAAAAAATCACCACAGCCATAGATCAACATCAACACTGTATAAGTTTATTTGTCGATTTAAGGAAAGCATTCGACACTATTGACCACACTATTCTTGCTAATAAACTAAGCAAATATGGTATTAGGGGACGAGCACTGCAGTGGATACAAAGCTATTTGACTGACAGAAAGCAGTTTGTGTACGTTGATGGTATACGATCTGATTTCTGCAAAATTACATGTGGAGTCCCTCAAGGCTCGATACTCGGACCAAAATTGTTTATTTTATATGTGAATGATTTAGTGAAGGTGTCTAGACTGCTAAATTGTATCTTGTTTGCTGATGATACTACTTTCTTCCATTGTGGTAGTGACTTTGAACAAATGTCTGCATTAATAACAATGGAATTTGACAAAATACAAACCTGGTTTAAATTAAACAAACTATCATTGAATCTTGGAAAAACTAATTATATGTTGTTTAGTAATACAAAAAAAATATGGATTTTTCACTAAAAATTGATGGAGTGGAAGTAAAGAGAGTAACTGAGGTGAAGTTTTTGGGTGTGGTAATCGATGACAAACTGTCGTGGAAACAGCACATCAATTCTGTAAAAATTAAGTTAGCCAGATCTACGGCGGTATTGTATAAACTTAAAGATTTTTTGAATGAGACAGCTCTGTATTTGTTATATAATACAATTTTTGTTCCACATTTAATTTACTGTGTTGAAGTTTGGGGTAAGGCATGTAAAACTATTACAAAGCCTGTTTTTATTTTGCAGAAGAGAGCTGTGAGAATTATTTTAGGAAAACCTCATCGTCATCCATCAAATATATTGTTTAATCAACTTAAGTTATTGAAGTTTTATGATTTGGTGGATTATAATATCTCATTAGTCATGTATAAAGCTCAAAACTACTTACTGCCTCCTAACGTTCAAATGTTTTTTGATAAGAGAAGGTCTTGTTATACTCTTAGGGGTACTGAGGTTTTTGTAAAACCTCAGTATAGAACCAGTTTGAAGAGTCGGACTGTTTCGATACAGGGAATTGATTTATGGAACACTTTAGATAACGATATTAAATTTGCTAGATCGATGCTTGTGTTTAAAAAGATGATCAAATCTAAGTTGTTATCAAAATATGAAAATCTTTAGTTAAATCCATTTTATTAGGAAACTTTCTAGTTGATTAACTAAGTTGTTTGTTTTTTTGGTTTGTCTTTTTTTGTTTGTTGGTTGTTGTTGTTGTTATTGTTACTTGAGAAACATTGCTTGAATTGATTGTTTGGATTGAGTTTGATTTTGTTACTGTGAAAAAAGGGGCAGAAATTCTAAGATTATTTCTTCTCTCTGCCACCTTTCATTTTATGTATTTTACATTTTACACTGTATGTTTATACATTGTTTTCTTTTATGTTGATGTAGAATGAATACATTTAATTAAAAAAAATTTAAAAAATTAAAAAATATCATCCAAATGGTTTGCTTTTATTTATTTTTATACAAATGTGTCGTTTACTTATATGTAAGTCTTCATTTTGTCTATTTGTACCGAAAATTAACCGAACCGAGCCCTAATTGTAATTGAACCAAACCGAAATGTAATTTTAGCGTACCGTTACACCCCTAATCTCTATGTCACCTATTGTATTACAGCCTACAATGCGGACCAAGCTGTGACACCGGTCATACAGGGACCCAACAGCCCGTATCGAAAGGCCTGGTACCCCATACTCCCGGAGTACCCCCCACAGGGTTCCCCGAGGGACGCGGTTGAACGCCTTCTCCAAGTCCACAAAGCACATGTAGACTGGTTGGGCAAACTCCCACGCACCCTCCAGGACCCTGCTGAGGGTGTAGAGCTGGTCCAGTGTTCCACGACCAGGATAAAAACTGCACTGCTCCTCCTGAATCCGATGTTCGACTATCTGACGGACCCTCCTCTCCAGAACCCCTGAATAGATCTTATCAGGGAGGCTTAAAAGTGTGATCCCCCTATAGTTGGAACACAGTCTACGGTCCCCCTTTTTGATTAGGGGAACCACCACACCGGTCTGCCAATCCAAGGGAACTGCCCCCAAATATCCACGCAATATTGCAGAGTCGTGTAAGCCAACACAACCCCACAACATCCAGATCCTTAAGGAACTCTCGGGTGAATCGCATCCACCCCTGGGGCCATGACACCGAGGAGCTGTTTAACCACCTTGGTGACCTCAGCACCAGAGACTGGAGAGCCCGACCCAAAGTCCTCAGGCTCCGGTTCCTCAGTGGAAGACGTGCTGGTGGGATTGAGGAGGTCTTCGAAGTACTCTGCTCACTGACCCACAACATCCCAAGTTGAGGTCAGCAGCGCACTACCTCCACTATAAACCATGATCCAGGAATTTTTCACAACAGCTTATTTACCTGCATCATGAAAGACCCCACTCACCCAGCACACTCACTCTTTGCCCCACTCCCCTCAGGACGGAGGTTGAGGAGCATCAAATGTAGAACCACTAGACTGAGGAACAGCTTCTACCCTGAGGCTGTTAGACTCATGAATAAATAAATAATAAGAATAATCACTGTGAAATATCACATCATGCTGATGCTGATCTGTTTTCTTGTTGCTGTGTTCATCTGTGACCATCTGCTCATACAGACTCATGTTCGTGCTGCTGTTTGTAATGATGTTTTTCTATTACATTAGGGCTTAGTGTATTTCTAGTTGATGTTTTTCTTAGTTAATCCTAGATGTTATTACTGTTTTTCTCTTGCATTTGTTGTTGGATGTAACTGGGACCCTGTGTACATAATCTCGTTTTCATCACATGTACCACATGCGGTGCAAATGACAATAAAGACTCTCTGACTCTGACTCTCTGATTTATTTCATAATGCCACTTTTCAGCAGAATGACTTCAGCTGTCAATCAACGTCAGTGGGTTGGACCTTCACGCCTACTGGCTGAGCCTTAACATCCATTTTTATAGCAGCTTGGAACAGATGAGCTTCGCTGTTAAAGGTTCAGTATGCAGTTTCTGTAGAACTGCAGCACTTAGAAATATTTTCAACAGGCAAAGCATTCTGATCCCTCCCCCTCAGAGCCATATGTGGCTCTGCCCCCTTGTGGTCTGTTGAATTTCAAATTCAAGCTCTGTTTTTATTGGCTGATTCAAATTCAAGCTCTGTTTTTATTGGCTGGTTACAAACTCTGTTTTTATTGGCTGGAAAATGGCGGGTCACCTTTTCTTTTTAGAAATGCTTATTTACCACCTGGAGAAGCAAGGGGACAATATTTTTTTTTTTTTTCAGAGATTACCTGGCTAACATCAGTCTGTCAGGAGGTAGTGACAGAGTGAAGAAATATGTTCATAAAAAAAGCTACATACTGAAGCTTTAAATAAATAGAATGGTATTTATTAACATGCTGTAAAAACACAGTTCATGGAGGAGAAACGTATGAAAACAAACTCTGTTCAGTTAATTATTAGCCACAGCTGATAACATCAGCTTAGAGACTTTTTTTTTAACTTGTCAGGAATGTTTATTTACATTATTGTTGACCATTTATAATCTGTTAAACAATATAAATGGAGCAGCCAGCAGCACACAGAGGAGAGTAACTACAGCCTAACACAGGGATCTGCAACCTTTACGATCAAAAGAGCCATTTTACACCTTCATTTACTAAAAGAAAAGTGTTCAGAGCAGCAACAACCTGCTAACTGTGATTATCAACTGGTGGCCCATGGGCCACTTTAGGCTTGTTGGAGGTGGCTTTTGTTCCCAGTAAAAATATCAATGAATGTTGAAAATCATTACATATTTTCAGCTTTTAACATAATTTAAGACAACAACAAAAAAGATTATTGTTAAGAGAGGAGGAAATAGTAAAAAAAAAACTATGCAGACCTATGTGATTTTTTTTATTGTGGAAAAATTAATTTAGTAGGAAAAAAAGCATAAAGTTAGTACGGTATGTTTTAATCCTTGTACCATATTTTTCAGCATAGAAGTCACAGTATTTTGCCTAATTTGCATGTCCTGGACTTAGGCCCTGTTTACACGGACACGAAGGGGGGTGGGGGGACGGAGGTTTTGGGTATGTTAATTAGAGGAAAAGATTTGCGTTGACACGGGCAAATTCTAGTGTTTACATGCGTCCACAGGTTTCTCATGAATCTGCTGTAGTTACTATGCCGAGTCATTAGTTGGCGCTGTGACTTTTGACATTCACCTAATGCACATGCATGCTACTTCAGTCTGCTCTTTTCCTCTGTGCTAAAAGTTAAGCTAACACAACTTAACAACAAGTTAAAGCTGAATTTTGGATAAGAGTCGACAGATTTGACGCCAAGTGGGACCCGCTTCATCTAACAAGCTCCACACCAGTCGCTGAGTGGACCAGAACCGAGTCAACGATGTCGGACTTTAGTCCGTGATAAACAGCTGATTTACAGCAGGTAAATCAACGTTCTTAATAATGTTTCCTTGTGTTTACTTTGATCACACAACAACCAACTGAGTTTTTATTTTTTTTTCTGCGAGGTCGAGAAGCTGTCCTTCCAACAGGCGGACCGGTTCTGATGGGTCCAGGATGCAAACAGAGCAGAGTCCAGTTCATTAATGTAGTTACAGTTCAGTTAACGTGTTTTAATAGTGTTCAATTTAATTCTCAGTGTTAGTGACATACAGTTTGTGGTGTTGAAAAAATAAATAAATAAAAAATAAACATGGTGTCTTCATTTTCAACTTTAATAACACGCAACATGTTACACATCGTTTAAATGACGTAACGAGTCCAGATGGCTTCATTTAGCTCAGATAACTTTATATATCTCCCACACTTAACATTAATATTTTTTATTATTGTTAAACTGTTATTATTTAGCACATATGTTATAGTGCAGCGTGACACGTGAAATGTCCGCCTGCCTCGTTCAATAAACAATGATATTAGAACTGGATCAGACTGTGTCTCTTCCAACACAGAAGCAGCTACATTCAGGTGTCGATTAATTAAATATGAGACTCAAAATATATTCCATCAGTTGTAGTTCAGAATGCAGTGTGTGTGTGTTCGCCGCCATTATTGTTGATAGAAATGCCGGCTGTCCGCGCGTGCGTGCTGCACGCATGTGTTCAAACAAAAGCTTAGCGGGAGATGTTTATGTTATCAACGGGGGTCAGCAAAAAACCTCCACTCTGAGAGGTGGATTCAGAAACCTTCGGATTCAAAGAAGGGGGCCAGTGGTGTCGTGTAAACGATCGGCACAACCGCAGAGAGAAAGGAGCGGTTTCACTCAAAATACGCGCCGTGTAAATGGCCCCTTATACTGTGGTGCGACGTTTTCGGCGGAAAACACAGAACTAGTTCCAGCATTCAGATATTAGCAAAGGAAATTACATGAAAACTGCTAAAACTAGTCTTTTGTTGTTGTTTGTATAACAACCAATAAAATTCAGTTTTATGTCAGTTTTGGTCACAGCTTGAAAAAGCCGCTACAGAGGCCAAAGAGCCACATGTGGCTCCAGAGCCGCAGTTTGCAGACCCCTGGTCTAAGAGCTCCACTACAAAACACAAGCAGTCTTTCATAGTTTGTTGCTACTCCACATTCTTGACACACAGAACCAGATAGAATATCTAAAATCACCATTTCAAATAAACCCATTCTTACAATTATAAAAATATTTGTATAAAAATAAAGTTTGAAGATACTACAGGTGTCTCCCATATTAAGCGGCCGCATCCTTCGAAGGCCGAATTTGAAGGCCGATTACGTCACAGCGACGCGCCGAGGCTGTCCCAATTATTATTATTTTTTATTTACTGAACTATTGAACAGCATAACAGAAGGAACAAGAACAAAATAACAAATGACAATCTCAAATTACAATATGATACATATAAACGTGTAAAAAAAAATCCTCTGTCATACCTCCTAAGGTCAGCATATGCATAAACAAATTAACTGACTGCACAAATTTAAGTTCAAGTAACATTATTAGTATCAGAGAATCAACAAATGTGATCAAAATAAAATCAAAACACAGAACTATTCCTCTAACATTCTACATATATAATTACTCAAATATTTTGTCAGAGACTTGGAGAGCTTTTTTAGCACTGTCTAATGAAAGTTTAAACATATGAAAACAGACCATATGGCTTAGATTTGCCATATTTTCATTTGTATATATAATTTTATGATTATGATAATGTTATTAAAGTATTCATCTTTTCAATTTAATATACATATCCAAATAAGACATTCTGAGGGGAGAAGGATTATGTTCATATATTTTATGTTGAGAAGCTCGTGAAGGGTTTTCATGAAGCATGAGTTCAAGTGTTTGTCCGAGGTTTAGTCACGTGACAGGTCTGAACTTACCGCGGTAAGGTTTGACAAGAGAGAACTCTCGCTTCAGAAACTGCTCCGTGAAGTCCGACTCGTCTGCCAACGACTGCCTGACCAGAACACAAACAACCACGAGGCCAAATATTAACTTTTGGACTCTTTTTACTGCTAATAATGGCCACAAACTTCTCTGTCGGGCCATGCTGAAGTCACTGACAGCGGGGGCCATCTTTATGTTGCCACTTTCATCTGATCACGTGATCTCAGCGACACCAGCGAGAGGACTCTTTTTATTTTTAAATTTTATAAAAATCTTTATTAAAAGTAAAACATTACAATCAATAACATATAAACAAACGCCAGGGAATTATTCACTCATTCATACGTCATTACGTACGGAGAAACCCCGCCTCTTTGCGCAACTTATCGATACGTCATCCACTCGCGACATCATAACAAACCCAGAAAACGCGCAGAATGGGGATAAACGGATGAGTCGGTTTATCATAAACGTTCATTTTGTGTTTTGATGGCGATGATGATTTCAGTCAGTTATATTCTGCTGTGTGGCCAGTTCGTGCTGCTGCTGACGGTCATATTGTTACAATGCCTGGGAGGAATCCATTCCCAAAACTCCACGAACAATCTCAGCACTTCGACCGTTTCTCCTGCTCAGATAGCTACCACCACGATCCCAGTCAGCGAACAGCCCGAGCACGAGATTGTCGAACCACCGGCGGATAACTCCTCCACCGAGGTGTTCGAGTACAGGCCTCCGTCACCTGTCGTCCTCTGCAGCTACCTGTAAGTACAACTTGTCTTCTATCGTTAGCATGTTAGCTCACTAAGTTATTAAGTGACAGATTGGGTGTAACCTAGTCTGTGCTTTGAGTCTCAAAACGAGCTAAACCGTAAGTTGGAAGTGGTTTGATACATACTGTCAGTCCAATGTTACCGGAACTCTGTAATTTACTCGTTTTGTTTTGACCACTACAATCAGTGCTTATGAACCAAAGTTACATGTATCATAAATTTTTAAAAGCTAAGTTAGGTTTGGGTTGTTTGATGACTTAACTGGGAAATATACAGGAAGTGGTAGCATCCAAGATCAATTTCAAGTTGAAATACATTACACTTTATATTAAGGCTTTAGAAACACTTCCCACACTCTTGGAATGTTCTAAACTCTTAAAACTGTCATTTTAACAACACATGTTACTCACTTTTACTTACTAGCTCAGTAGAAGAGCAACAGCTCTGGTTCCGGTCTGTTTTATTCCAACTCAGTTATTTCTGCAGACCTATCCTGCAGCAATGAAGCCCACAAATCAGTCCTCTAAACTTTTACACCTACTACTTTTAACAACCACTGGCTCTGTATTGAGGCGCGCACGTTTCTTCCCTCTCCCTGTTCTCCTCCTGCTTTTTTGCTGTCTGTGTATCAGAGAAACTCCTATTTTTACACATCTTCCAAAATGAAAACTACCGTTTTGGATCTGACCAACTGGACTTTCGATGCAAATAACATCTTTTCAACAAAGCGACAGGGTCCTGGAGAACCCTCGTCTGCTCGAACGACACGCATGCAGCGTGCAACGATATATCTCTGAGGAGATGTGTCTACCTCTGCTGTCGATCGAGGATGCCAAAATTGCATATAATTGGAGTTATGATAACAGGTTTCCAATTTTTAGAATAGTCTGGATCCTGGATTATCAACATACAAAGAAGACGGCCACAGCTAATTTGGCCCTCGTCTGGCTGCTGTCTATGTGAAGGTTGTTCCGTGCTTTGAGGCCTCAAAATCAGCCAGTTTATGAGCTAAACCGTAAGTTGGAAGTGATTTGAATCGCAAGCCACCTGTGGCTTTGGGACTCGTCGGCATGAAAACAACCTTGAAGAGGCTCAAAAGCACAGACCAGTAGAATGCACCCTAATCTGGCCATTTCGGATCTTGGAAGTATCAGTACAAACTCGAGGCTGTCTAGGAAAAATAGTCTACCTGAATAAATCAACAATTGTGGTTATCTGAATCTGACTCCCCGACTGACCTCGAAATAGGCCGACTTGTCAATTTCTCCTTGGAAATGTGTAAACTAAAGAAAAGCTTTGTCTATCGCTACATATACAACGTGTTCATAAATGTGCTTGCTGGCAAAGTTTTTTTATGTCTTAAATCGTGTCCTTTTAGGACAAGCGGTGAAGAGTAGGGGTTGAACAAGTACCGGTACATATTTTTTAAACTCGGCATTAACAAAACAAAGCTCGAGTAGAACTCGAGTAGTTGATGATGTCATAGGATCTTAAGATAAAAAAAGGGGGGAAAAACGCCAAAAAAAGTAATTTAATATTTACAACAACAACAAAAAAGACCAACAAAACATTGGGAGTGTACATTATGCTGGACTACCATTTATCATACTGCAGATAAGTCACAGGAAAACCAAAACTATTAGTTATTATTATTAAGATGCAAAAGTGAAAGAAACGTGTGGCACGTCAAAAACGAAACCAAAAACAGTGGGGCTGTTGACCACCCTGCACCTGCAACAATGCATGCAACACCGCCCCCTATGGTCACAATATACGGTGGTCACAGAATGTGGTGTAACACCGGTTCGCAACACGCTCCAAACAGGAAGTTGATTAATTTTCTGTTCTGTAACTGTGACATGATGACGCCACTACTAGGGGTGTAACGAGATCTCGTTGTACGAGATCTCACGATATTAAACTCCCGCAATATCTCTCGTTGAGAGGTAACGTTGTCTCGCGAGTCGCTAATGCTAGCGCTAGCAGAGCCCCTAGCAAGTCAGCGTCACGGACAGCATGGCTTCGCCGGATGAAGTTGCTATAGAAGACGCCCCAACTACTGATGGAGGGTCCCGGTGCCGCAGACGCCTCTACATTGATGGAGGGTCCCGGCGCTGCCGACGCTGCCCCGAATGTAAAGACACACTTGTGTAAACACCGGTGTGACCGGCGTTGCCAGATAGAGTCCCACCCACCCAAAGCACTCTTTACCCGCAAAAGTCAGAAGGAAAATCGCGGTGAACCGCCCAATCTGGCAACACTGGTGAGTGACGGCTGCAGATTCAGTGCTGATGCGGATATTTATGTTCAATTTTTGGAAAGTCCTGCGTGAATATCTATTTTTTTTAAACAAAGTTGAACGTTCTAAGGTCTAAGGAGATTCAATCAGTAAAATGAAGACATCAGTTGAGTTTGTAATACATGTTAAAACAGAATAAAAGCCTTTTTGCGGCATAAAACCGATCTTTGAAGTTTTCTTGAACTAATATTAAAATCTTGTCTCGTTCTCGCGAACTCTGTAATTTGTCTCGTCTCGAGAGTTTTGTGTATCGTTACACCCCTAGTCACTACGAATACTCGATGTGAAATAAAAAAAACTCGATAGATGTCCTAGGAATCGATGTGTCGATTACTCGAGTAGTCTGTTAAAGCTCTAGTGAAGATATCTTTTTTGTAATGCCACTATCCTCTCCTCGTGGCTTTGTCCCTTTTTTGATCTAATTTTTTTTCTTCTGAAAATGATAAGAAGGCCGCGCTTATAGCAGCAGCTACGCGCACTGCCCATCTTTCAGATGACTGTGCGGACATATTCTCGTTGTATCTTGGTGCAATGATAATAAAGCTGATTTTGAACATACTGTAATGTATGTACAGGAGCTACACAATTTTACTTACCAGGATCTTCAGTACTGGAGCAGCTCAGTTCCGGTCTGACCTGAAAGATAGAAAACGTCCCGGTCCAGCCTGACTGAAGCCCACCACTCCATCCAGCTTGATGTGCACATGCTGCTGCCCAGGATTTAATCCACCACCTCTGGCCGGGTCCGGACCAGCACAGCACAACTGAACCTGACTGAACCCTGCAGCCGTCTGTCGTCAGTAGCTCCCAGGATTGGGGTCACGCTGATTCTGGATCAACTGCAGCCCAGCTACTCAGCAGTGAAGATACAACTTGAAGGATTAGTTCAGCTTCAGAGTTATTTCTGACTTTCCTGCCAGTCCTGTGAGCAACAGAACTTACAGAACTTCTGAGACTGGTAAAACAGTGAAGGCTTAATGAAAGAAAACTACAAAATGGCGGCAAATTATTATTATAATTTTTTTAATGTTTTATTTTTGGAATATATTATGTACATGTACAGTACAGGTAGTCCCCGACTTACGAGCGAGTTCCGTCCCTAGGGGGCGCTCGTATGTCAAAAATTCGTAAGTAGGATCACATAGTAAAAAAAAATATATATATTTTTTTTTTTTTTTTACTTTTTTTTTTTTTTTTTTTATAAATGAATACATGTACAGTACTGGACAGTCACCAAGCACTTAGCCTATCCTAACACAGTTTTTAAAGATGAAGGAATAAGTTGAATTGTCTCCCTTTCACATAAAGGGAGCAAGCTCCCTATGGAGCCTGCAGGGAGGAGGGAGACAATTCAACTGACTCCTTCATCTTTAAAAACTGTGTTAGGATAGGCTAAGTGCTTGGTGACTGTACAGTACTGTACATTTATCTATTTATTAAAAATATACAGTATATACAGTATTTTTATTTTTTATTGTTTTTTATTTATAAATAGATAAATGTACAGTACTGTACAGTCACCAAGCACTTAGCCTATCCTAACACAGTTTTTAAAGATGAAGGAGTCAGTTGAATTGTCTCCCTCCTCCCTGCAGGCTCCATAGGGAGCTTGCTCCCTTTATGTGAAAGGGAGACAATTCAACTTATTCCTTCATCTTTAAAAACTGTGTTAGGATAGGCTAAGTGCTTGGTGACTGTCCAGTACTGTACATGTATTCATTTATAAAAAAAAAAAAGTTTTAAAAAAATAAAAATAATTTTTTAATGAGATGCATGCTCGTAAGTCCGGGACCTCGTAAGTAAGAGCGCTCGTAAGTCGGCGACTACCTGTACTTAAAAAAACCGCTATAGAGCAAGTCCGCAATAAATGAACTGCGAAGTAGCGAGGGACTATTATACTTTCATTTAAGAGCCTTTTTTTTTTTTTTTTTTTTTTTTCTTCTTTCGGCTTTTTCCCTGCGTTAGGGGTCACCACAGCGATCTAGTCGCATGAAGATTTGGCAGTTGTTTTTACGCCGGATGCCCTTCCTGACACAACCACAGACCACCGAGCAACCACAGCCCTCTGTGTGGAGCAGAGAGCTGATATCTAGGGTTCCCGGGGGAGCAGATGGTGTGGGTTAAGGGCCTTGCTCAAGGGCCCAGAGTGGGGCAGATGAGGGTGGAGACAAGTGTATGGACAAGTGTGACCGCTTCACTTATCCCACCCACATCTTTGATGTTGTCGGTACCGGGGCTTGAACCGGCGACCTTCCGATCACAAGCGCACCTTCTTAACCTCTGCGCCACCACTCCCACCTACTTTCATTTATCTATTTATTAAAAATATACAGGTCCGTACTTTCATTTAAGAGCCTAATTTTGTTAAATAATATCAAGCTTGTGAACATACCTTGGGGGGTTCTGTGGGGGGTACTCCAGGAGTATGGGGTACCAGGCCCTTTTATAAGGGCTGTTAGGTCCCTGTACGACCGGTGTCAGAGCTTGGTCCGCATTGCCGGCAGTAAGTCAGGCTCGTTTCCAGTGAGAGTTGGACTCCGCCAAGGTTGCCCTTTGTCACCGATTCTGTTCATAACTTTTATGGACAGAATTTCTAGGCGCAGCCAAGGTGTTGAGAGGATCCGTTTTGGTGACCTTAGAATCGCTTCTCTGTTTTTTGCAGATGATGTGGTCCTACTGGCTTCATCAGTTCGTGATTTACAACTTTCACTGGAGCGGTTTGCAGCCGAGTGTGATGCGGCCGGGATGAGGATCAGTTCCTCCAAATCCGAGGCCATGGTCTTGAGCCGGAAAAGGGTAGCATGCCCTCTCCGGGTCGGGGAGGAGGTCCTGCCCCAAGTGGAGGAGTTTAAGTATCTCGGGATCTTGTTCACGAATGAGGGAAAACTGGAGCGTGAGATCGATAGGCGGATAGGTGCAGCGTCCGCAGTGAAGCGGGCGCTGTACCGGTCTGTCGTGGTGAAGAGAGAGCTGAGTCAAAAGGCAAAGCTCTCAATTTACCGATCGATCTACGTTCCCACCCTCATCTATGGTCATGAGCTTTGGGTTGTGACCGAAAGAACAAGATCTCGGATACAAGCGGCTGAAATGAGTTTTCTCCGCAGGGTGTCTGGACTCTCCCTTAGAGATAGGGTGAGAAGCTCAGTCATCCGGGAGGGACTCGGAGTAGAGCCGCTGCTTCTCCACATCGAGAGGAGCCAGTTGAGGTGGCTCGGGCATCTGGTTAGGATGCCTCCTGGACGCCTCCCTGGTGAGGTGTTCCGGGCATGTCCCACCGGGAGGAGACCCAGAGGAAGACCCAGGACACGCTGGAGGGACTATGTTTCTCGGCTGGCCTGGGAACGCCTTGGGATTCCCCCAGAGGAGCTGCTCCAAGTGGCTGGGGAGAGGGAAGTCTGGGCCTCCCTACTTAGGCTGCTACCCCCGCGACCCGACCCCGGATAAGCGGACGAAAATGGATGGATGGAATATCAAGCTTGTACATAGCAAAGAAAAAACCTGAGAAAGTGCAGCAGTGCTGTAATGAAACCATGGGAAAGTATATACCGGTACACAGACCCTTTCCAAAAAATTAGAATATCATAGAAAAATTGTTTAACTTCCATAATTCCATTCAAAAAGTTAATCTTTAATAGATGATAGATTCAGGGCCCACAATTTTAAAATATTTCTCAAGAATTTATTTGTTTATTTTTACATAATTTGGGCTTCTAGCTCATGAAACCCGTGAAAACAGGATTTCAAAAAAATTAGAATACAGGTAGTCCTCGACTTACGACGGCCTCGAGTTACGACATTTCGGGGTTACGACACACATCTCTATTAAAAAAAAACTATATTATTATTACTTTGAATTTTTTTATTTTGAAGCCGTTTCCGGCAGTTTAGCTTCAGTAGCTCTGGAGGCTACAGCTGCCTGTACTCTCTAAAAAAGCTAAGTCTGGTCCTCTGGACATTCAAAAAACAAAACAAAACTTGTTGGACCAAGCTGGACCGGCAGCAGCTGTGGAAAAGTAGCGGTTTTATGGACGGCGGTTTTACAACGTAAACAAATGGAGAATCCGGAGGAAGGAGGGAGGAACGAACAGAGGAAATGCTTCACCAGCATTCCAGAGTAGGAAATTAACTCTTTTTTCCCCCTTCATTATGGCTCTGAAATGTATGTGTTTTATTGATAATTATGTAAGGTACTGTGTTAGGATAGGCTAAGTGCTTGGTAAAATACAGTACTGTACGTATAAGGTGCAGTTTCGTATGTTTAGAGTTAGGTCGAAATTCGAGTTACGACGGATCGTAAGAACATAACTCCGTCGTAACTCGAGGACTACCTGTACTGTGAAGAAATCAGCCCAAATGTTGCATGAATGTTTTAAACTGAGTGTGACACACTAATCATCTACTAAACTCAAAGCACCTGCACAGGTTTCCCCAGGTGTCATTAAATTGTTTTAGTTTGGTTCAGTATGGAAAAGACTGTAGACTTAACAACTGGCCAGACGACCATCATTGATCCCTCCATAGGATGGGTAAGCCACAACAGTTCATAGCTAATGCTGGCTGTTCACAGAGTGCTGTGTCCAAGCATATCAGTGGAAAGTCTAGTGGAAGGGCAAAATGTGGCAGGAGAAGATGCACCAACAAAAGAGATGACCGTGGTCTTCAGCGGATCATCAAACAGAGAAGATTCCAGAATCTGGCAGAGATCCAGAAAGAGTGGAATGAGGCGGGAGTCACAGCTTCAAAAACCACATTCAGACGCATCCAGGAGATGGACTACAACTGTCTGGTTCCTTGGTCCTTTTGTCCCATGAAAGTAAAGTGTACCTTTCATTTGGAAATCAAGGTCCAAGGGTTTGGAGGAAGAAAGGTGAGGAACAGAGCCCATACTGCTGAAATATCCACAGTCAGTCATGATTTGGGGTGCAATGTCCGGTGCAGGTGTTAGTAAAATCTGCTTTCTTAGGTCACCACAACAGTCTACCAGAATATTTTAGTGAACTTCATGATTCCTTCTGCTGAGGATCTGTATGGAGATGTAGATTTCATCTTCCAGCAGGACCTGGTCCCTGCCCATGCTGCCAGAAGCACCAAAACCTGGTTTGATGCCCATGCCACAGTGCTTGACTGGCCAGCCAACTCACCGGACCTAAACCCCATTGAGCATCTATGGAGTATTGTCAAGAGGAAAATGAAGGGCACCAGACCCAACAACAAAGAAGAGCTGACAGCAAGCATCAAGGAAATCTGGGCTTCCATAACTCTCAGACCATGACACAGGCTGATTGCTTCAATGCCACGTCACATCGAGGCAGTGATTAAGACAAAGGGATTCCCAACCAAGTATTGAAGATTGACATATCGTTTTGAAAGTACAATGTTTTAATTGATTTGTTGTGATCCTAATTTCTTTCTTTTTTCTGCAAAAACTGAGAAGTGTGGGCTGATTTCTCCACAGTAACGTATTCTATATATTTTTTTAAATCCTGTTTTTGTGGATTTCATGAGCTGGAAGCCCAAATTATGTAAAAAATAAACAAATAAATACTTGAAATGGTTTAAATTGTGGACCCTGAATCTATCATCTATTAAAGATTAACTTTTTGAATGGAATAATGGAAGTTAAACAACTTTTCCATGATATTCTATTTTTTTGGAAAGTGTGTTTGTATATATATATAGCCTGGCCCTCGCCATTCCTACGCAGCTCCGCTCAATTCTCATTTCCCTTCACTGCTGGGTCTGGGACTTGTCCCATAGACAAGGATATCTCCGGTAGATTTTTGACCGGACCAATCAGAGAACAGAAGGCGGAGTTTTGAACGACGTCGACTGACGTCGTCATTCAAAATGGCTGCCGCCACGAAGGAATTTTCAATAAAACAAGGTAAAAAACTATTATTTCTCTGCTGATAAAAAATGTATTTCTTAGCTAACGTTATATCAGAAGTGTTCCTGAGCAATCAGAGAGCAGAAGGCGGAGTTTTGAACGACGTCGACTGACGTCGTCATTCAAAATGGCTGCCGCCACGAAGGAATTTTCAATAAAACAAGGTAAACTATTATTTCTCTGCTGATAAAAAATATATTTCACCGCTGACGTTATATCAGAAGTGTTCCTGAGCTTAACAGTTCCTAAATCAATTCACGAAATGGTCAAATCTGCTGGATTTAAATAGTTTCGGTTTGACATTTTCCAAACAGCCTCGGGTGCGCTACGAAAATAAATGATAAAAAATCGAATTTTATCTCAAATGTTTCATCTAGGCCAACAGTCAGTAAATTAGAGACATATAATTACACACTGGTAGCAGAAAAAATATCCACCGAGTGGTTTCTGAGCTTTTTATCTGAATAGCCTGGACCTCGCCAGGCTAAACTAACAAAACTCCGCCTTCTGTTCTCTGATTGGTCCATTCAAAAATCTAACGGAGAAATCGCTGTCTATGGGAGAGATGCCAGACCCTAGTACAAAGCGAAGTGAAGGACATGGGTCTGGTATCAACCAGGCTAATATATATATAACCTGAATGGACTTCTTTCCTGATAAAATAAAGGTTTTAATAAAAATGTACATTTATGTAAGGACATCACATTTTGGAATGCATTTCTGAAAAGATAACATTAAGATGAACATGCTCAGTAACGGTAAGTGACAAAGGGTGCACCTGCATGTAAATAGAGCATTGGCTAATGTGTTGTTACTGTCTCAATTTACCGTTCGATCCACGTTCCCACCCTCATCTATGGTCATGAGCTTTGGGTTGTGACCGAAAGAACGAGATCTTGGATACAAGCGGCTGAAATGAGTTTTCTCCGCAGGGTGTCTGGACTCTCCCTTAGAGATAGGGTGAGAAGCTCAGTCATCCGCTCAGTTTAAACTTTTGATCTGTGATTTGTGTTCTATTCTGAATAAAATATTAGATTTTGGCACCTCCACATCATTGCATTCAGTTTTTATTCACAATTTGTTTAGTGTCCCAACTTTTTTGGAATCCGGTTAGTACTAGTATATATTTAGTTGCATCTACTAGCGTATTTAGCTGCATCTACTAGTGTATTTAGCTACATCTACTAGCGTATTTAGCTACATCTACTAGTGTATTTAGCTACATCTACTAGCGTATTTAGCTGCATCTACTAGTATATTTAGCTGCATCTACTAGTGTATTTAGCTACATCTACTAGTATATTTAGCTACATCTACTAGCGTATTTAGCTACATCTACTAGTGTATTTAGCTACATCTATGTAGCTAAATACACTAGTAGATTTAGCTAAATACGCTGCTAAATATGCTAGTATATTCTACTAGCATATTTAGCAGCGTATTTAGCTACATCTACTAGTGTATTTAGCTACATCTACTAGCATATTTAGCTGCATCTACTAGTGTATTTAGCTACATCTACTAGTGTATTTAGCTACATCTACTAGCGTATTTAGCTACATCTACTAGTATATTTAGCTGCATCTACTAGCGTATTTAGCTACATCTACTAGCGTATTTAGCTACATCTACTAGTGTATTTAGCTACATCTACTAGCGTATTTAGCTGCATCTACTAGCGTATTTAGCTACATCTACTAGTGTATTTAACTACATCTACTAGCATATTTAGCTACATCTACTAGTGTATTTAGTTACATCTACTAGTATATTTAGCTGCATCTACTAGCGTATTTAGCTACATCTACTAGTGTATTTAGCTACATCTACTAGTGTACTGTATTTAGCTACATCTACTAGCGTATTTAGCTACATCTACTAGTATATTTAGCTACATCTACTAGTATATTTAGCTACATCTACTAGTGTATTTAGCTACATCTACTAGTGTATTTAGTTACATCTACTAGTATATTTAGCTGCATCTACTAGCGTATTTAGCTACATCTACTAGTGTATTTAGCTACATCTACTAGTATACAGGTAGTCCCCGACTTATGAGCGCTCTTACCTACGGGGTTCCAGACTTACGAGCTGGCGAACAAGCAGTAAATTTGTAAAGAACATACAAAAAATACAGCACTTTCATGTGTTTTTAGATTAAATTGTGTTAGCTAACCGTTTGGAAACAAGTTTCTGAGCATGTTTATGAACTAGTATGAACATTTGTGATGAAAAACGAGTGTTCGTAGTAGCGCTAGCATAAATTTTCCCACTTACTACCGAAAATCCGGACTTACGAGAACACGTGTTTCGTGTTCCGACGTATGAATTTTCGTCTTACGAGCGACTCGTAGGAACGGAACTCGCTCGTAAGTCGGGGACTACCTGTATTTAGCTGCATCTACTAGTGTATTTAGCTACATCTACTAGTGTATTTAGCTACATCTACTAGTGTATTTAGCTACATCTACTAGTGTATTTAGCTACATCTACTACTAGTGTATTTAGCTACATCTACTAGTATATTTAGCTACATCTACTAGTGTATTTAGCTACATCTACTACTAGTGTATTTAGCTACATCTACTAGTGTATTTAGCTACATCTACTAGTGTATTTAGCTACATCTACTACTAGTGTATTTAGCTACATCTACTAGTAGTATTTAGCTACATCTACTAGTGTATTTAGCTACATCTACTACTAGTGTATTTAGCTACATCTACTACTAGTGTATTTAGCTACATCTACTAGTGTATTTAGCTACATCTACTAGTGTATTTAGCTACATCTACTACTAGTGTATTTAGCTACATCTACTAGTGTATTTAGCTACATCTACTACTAGTGTATTTAGCTACATCTACTAGTGTATTTAGCTACATCTACTACTAGTGTATTTAGCTACATCTACTAGTATATTTAGCTGCATCTACTATTATATTTAGTTGCATCTACTATTATATTTAGTTGCATCTACTAGTGTATTTAGCTACATCTACTAGCATGTTTAGCTGCATCTATTAGCGTATTTAGCTACTTCATTGACTCAATTCTTTCAACGTTGAAGTGATGAACAACCTGAAAAGCTCTGAGGTGTATTAGTATCTACTACACAGTTTTGTTAAAAGAAGTGGGACACAATCTTATTTACTTTTTTTTCCCCTTCAGCCTTTATTTATACAGTTTAGTTCCATTGAGCCTCGGGGGCTCTTTTATAAGAGAGATGTGATTTTAACAAAGAGTGATGGCAACAGATTACAACAATGACAACAGTAGCCAATCATAAAAAGCATAAATCGAAAAGAACAAATAAAATAAATTGGTATTAAAAAAACAACCAGCTAGGTTGCAAGACGATGTAGAAAACTAAAAACGGGAACATGTCTGCCATGGTTTTTCCTATAAACTTAGCAGATGTTTGAAGTCACTTAGAGTGGTCAAGGTCGAGAGCTTCAGATCTTTTTACAAGATATTCCAGGAAACAGGAGCGGAGTAGGAGAAGGCTCTGCTCAGTTCATTAAATCAGACACAGAGCCAATGCCTTAAAGTCCTCCATCACTGAGTTTTGGTTCATTACAGATAAAATCATAAAACTGAAGACGATCGATTACTATAATGTTGTGACCTTCGTACACTTGAAGTCATCCCTGATGTTCTTGTCACTGTTTTCAGTCCTTCTTAGGATCCGGCGTCTCTTCTCCGGTAGTTTATTGTAGTCCAGACACAAAGTAGGATGCAGGTTTTCCTCCGTTGGCTCTATGTCAACAAAGTGAAATGAGCCCACTTACAGAGTTTTCTTTGGTCTCTTCAAGTTCAGATGTTTCAGCCACATTCTTCTTCATCTGTAGGCAGGAGATGGAAACTCTTTTCACAGGAACTCTTTTTATTTTGGGTCTATGTTGAAAACTCTGTTGTTGTAGCCACTGATTTAGTTTGATCTGGTTGTTCCTGCAGCCACTAACACAACAGGTACCTGAACTCAGCACGGCTATTTTAGTAAACTTTATGGTTGTTAAATAAATGTGAACAAAACAAAAACAGTGTTTTGTCTGCTAAACTGAATGCAAATTACTCACAAATAAACCGTGGTGCGTGCTCCACTGCCATGGTTAACCAGTGCTACAGTAGAGCCCACACGAATAAGGTGGAGACTTTATCACTGTAGATTCTCAAAAGTCCAATCTACTCACCAATACAAAGGTTTTTGAGTTGATGTTGTTTTTTGTTGTGAGAGCACAAATCCAGCAGCTGGAACCCAGTTGTGTGTTTGATGATGGTAACGAACTGAAGCATTTTTGTCTTCTTTCTACATTCAATCTGTGTTGAAGACCTGAGGAGTTCATCTTCTGTCAGGAGCCTGTGGACCATGCTGGGAACTACAGTGCATTTCAGGAGATGGGCCATGGTTGTGTCGGCGTGAGTACGAAGTTCATATTAACTTCTAATGCTGATGAATTGAAGAGGACAACTCATGGTTCTGTTCTTCTCCAGTGGGGTGGCCAGACTCAGAAGGAGGTGAACCACACCCAGGTTATCTGCACTGCACTAGATGATATAGAATGTGCTGGACCCAGAGAGTTTCTCCGAGGAAACATACCCTGTATCAAGTAAGAGACGCCACAGAGTTCTGTGGTGAACACAGCAGATACTGCAGCAACCTTCAACAACATCAAGTTTACTGGTTCCATCACAAGGTGTCCTGATGCTGCTCAGTAATCCAGGTAGATCAATGTAACCAGGTTGAGTCAGGTCCTCTGGACGGGTTCTTCTTGTAGAAACGTTTCATCAAAAGACTTCTTCAGTTGCAGCTCCTCAGACTGAAGAAGTCTTTTGGATGAAAGATGAAATGTTTCAACAAGAAGAATCTGCCCAGAGGACCTGACTCAACCTGGTTAGACTTGATCACATTTTACCAGGTTCTAAAATTATTTTAATCACCTTCAAGTGAACAAATATACACAACAGTTTCCACCACAATGTTATTTACCGTATTTTTTGCCCTATAAGTCACTTTTTTGTGTGTGCATAATTTGCATGCCCTGCGACTTATACACCAAAGTGACTTATTATGGACTTTTTCCCCTCATTTTCATTCAACCTTTATTTAAAAGGTCTGTTTAGACGGACAAAAAGTAATGAAACTGGACATTGAACTTGATTTAATTTTCTACTCATTCCATTTTAAATTACTTTGTGTTCTGCAGTTTTATTTCAAAAGATAGGGCAACAGAAAAAGTTCATCTGTGGTGAAATAGAGAGGCATCTATTGTCTTAATCCAAACAAAAACCTTCACTGAAGGGTACAAAACAAATACAATACATGACTTTTAGTCCATATAATTTTTCTACGGAGATCAGCTGCTGAGTCCCTGTTTCTAGCTCTTTTGAAGGTCAGTTACAGTAAAACAGGGTGTCCGCGGGGTCTTGAAAGTTGTTAAAAGTTGATAAATCAATTTTGGGAAAATTAAGGGTCTTGAAAAGTATTAAAAAGTCTTGAAAGCGATTTGATGAGGTATTATTTTTTTTGCTGTTATTCTAGCTTTAAATAATTTGACAGTAAAAAGTATGTATGACTAATATTTGTTTTCCTCACCGCGGAGGATTCGAAAACTGCTTCGCACAAATTTAGAGTGTCAGGTTACAACAGGCAGCCTTTACCATGCGCGGCTGCTTTATCTCCAAGTTGAGTCTGTGTGTTTGAGTAAGTTGTCGCGAGACCGTGAGAACAATGGGTAAATGCAAGTTTTCGGACTCCTGGTTGGAGATGCCTGATTTTCAAGAATGGCTGAGGCCTGTCGCCGAGCACAACCGCAAGACTTA
Organism: Garcialebias charrua; assembly: GCA_038048925.1. Taxonomy (NCBI): domain Eukaryota; kingdom Metazoa; phylum Chordata; class Actinopteri; order Cyprinodontiformes; family Rivulidae; genus Garcialebias; species Garcialebias charrua. The sequence continues at coordinate 387 of JBBPBX010025394.1, read as the reverse complement.
TTGTACATTTTGTAAAAAAAAAAAAAAGATGAGCATAGCCTCGATGGACATAAACGCTGAAGCTGAGTTAAAGAGCTGAAAAAAAAAGAAAAGTTCTACAAGAGGTGTGATTCTCTGCAAAAAGATGCAGATCAGTTGGCAGAGGGAAAGTCAGGTTCTTTAATGGCCCAACTGATCACCAAGTCCAATGCTTTGAGAAGGAGACGTAAAGAAAAACTCAGTGAGCTGGTGCAAACTGAAGAGTTGCTGGAATGCAAAGCAACTGCACTGAGGCACATGTAATGATTACTGTGTTTATTTCTTATTCTACAGTGTTCAACCAAGTTACTTTAAAATAGCTACGAGTCTTGTTGTAACCTAAGCTATATTTTCTTAAACCTAGTCGTG
>JBBPBX010025393.1:15088-35680 GCA_038048925.1 Garcialebias charrua | reverse complement strand
TTTTTTTTTTTTTTTTTTTTCCTTCACCAAGATCTTCTGGAGCTCCATTAGAAGCTCGTATGGATTTAAAATGGAATTTTACTGAAAAGTTTATTGCGAAATTACGACGGAAATCAGAACAGTTCTGTGCTACAGATTTTTTACGGTTGAGTTTATTTTATTATTTTCTTGTTTGGAACCAATCCAGCGAGTAGTTTTTTTTATTTTTTTAACTTTGTGTCTGTTGAGGCAGGTTAGTCAGGCACTGACATCACATTACAGCTGTGTGATACTATGATCAATAAACAGCAACCCCTCAGAGAAGAGCAGAACTTGGCTAGGGTCCAATAGTAAGGAGTTAGATTGTTAAAGAAACTGTCAAACTCTTGGCTTTATTAAAACACTTTATGCTAGAAAACTGAAAATAAAAGTTACTAGATATCATTTTTAACCTTCATACTTATCCACATCTCTAAATAACACTATAATTTTCATAGTTTTCTATTGGTGTGATGTTTTTATGCTCCTCGTGAACTCAGCTTTGTGTTAATTTCATTAAAACATATTTCAAATTGTTTAAAGTCAGGCTATGAACAAAAATATCTCACTTATTCACCATTACAGTAGTCCCTTGTTTATCGCGGGGGATCCATACCCTGAAGCCTCGTGATGAGTGAAAAACCACAAAGCAGGATTATTACTGCAACTACAAGTAGTAAGTGGTAGTTTATATATATATATATATATATATATATATATATATATATATATATACAGGTGGTCCCCAACTTACGAGTGAGTTCCGTTCCTCAGACTATCTCGTAAGATGAAAATCTCGTAAATCGGGGACTACCTGTATATAGGTATATATACCACATGAGCCGCCACTGAACACGTACATGTGCGGTAATGAACAGTTACCAAGCATTTTAACTATCCTAACTAGGGATGCACCGATACCAGATTTTTGAAAACCGAGTACAAGTACAAGTACTTACATTAAAGTACTTGCCGATACCAAGTACCGATACAAGTACTAATTAATATTTTTAAAAATCATTCTAATTAACTTAAACTGTTTATTTTCATTAGACACTTCAAACATAAATAAACAAAGTACATTACTATTGGTAATCTGTAAAGTATGTCCAAACTTGTACAAAAAAATAAAATGTTTTACATTTGAACTCTTACATAGTCAATGAAATTAAATGAAACTGGTATCGGGTCCTGTAGTATCGGAGCCCTTTTATGAGTACAAGTACGAGTAAACGCACATGGTATCGGACCGATACCGGATACTGGTATCGGTATCGGTGCATCCCTAATCCTAACACTTTAAAACACCTTAAAACATTTATAAAAAATATAAAACATTAATTTCTTACTTTGAGCTGCAGCCGTTTGCCTCCGCTCCGCTGCATTACGTCCAAGCTCCCCAGCTTTCTGTAGCACCACGCAGTCCAAACCCTTTACAGGAAGGACTGTTAGTATCTTAAAGGGGACCACAGATGCAAAATTCACTTTTTAATGTTTTTGTACTCAACTTTGGGTATTTACTTCATAAAAAAACAGTCCTAAGGCCAAAAAAATGCACCCAGTGGTTTATTTACTATAAGTATATTTATTTATCTTAGATAGAAACGCGCCGATTGCACTTCCTGCGGTTTGTTACGTCACAAACCGCAGCCACAACCCACAGCCACAACCCATCCCAACCTTTGTCCCGCCCCCGTCACCTAGCAACCCCTGGTAATGCTCCACCCACGCGGTTCCTGAGTTCATCTCAGCCTGCACACTAGGTGGCGGTATGCACCTAACAGTTGTTTGCGATCCGCCATAAATCAAATGGAGAAGAAGAAGAATAGTTCATCTCAGCAGAATGGCTCCTAAAGTTAAATGTTGCGTTGTTGGCTGCATTACACAACATGTGTCGATACACACTCTTCCAGTCTCAGAGAGCAGAGATGCGTGGCTTAATTTTATTTTTAATGGCAATGTCCAGGCGACATTACCGGAGAGGAATTACACTTCTTATATGATGAAGGACCACTTTTGCACAACTGCCAGTTTGGTTGAGTGGTTAACGCGCTGGACCGCCACTCGGGAGACCTGGGTTCGCATCTTGTCCATTGCAACTTTTTTTTTTCCCCTTTTTTTTTATAAAGCCTTTTGTTTCGGAGAAACCCTCTTTTGCACAACTGCCAGTTTGGTTGAGTGGTTAACGCGCTGGACCGCCACTCGGGAGACCTGGGTTCGCATCTTGTCCATTGCAACTTTTTTTTTTCCCCCCTTTTTTTTTAAGCCTTTTGTTTCGGAGAAACCCTCTCTGACCCTCCTGGCGAAGATAATGGAGCACTAAGCAGATTTAAAATTGATAGTTTTCAGATAAAATCAAATTAAAACTTCAGCGTTCTAAATGTAAGTGGTTGTGATTATTTCTTATACGATGAAAGACCATTTTTGTATAACTGCATGGTTGGCCCAGAGGTAATGAACCGGACTCGTCATCTAAAGGACACGGGTTCGCGTCCCGGTCTCGGATACCCTTTTTTTTTTTTTTTTAAGCCTTTTGTTTTGCAGACCGCCGGCGAAGACACCATCTGCGTGCGGGAGTTGTTGGGAGCTACTGACTTTTGAGGTCCGGGGGTCCGGTCAAAAGTTGCCTCATGCGGATAAATTAACTGGAGACATTCTGTGAACTTTGTGTGTGGACTGAAGCACGCTCCAAAAAGCGCCGCATGCAACGAGCGGAGCACACCGCCCACTCGGAGGAGGAAAAGCTATCATTAGCCTCGGAGCTAATGCTAAAAAAAGGAGCTGCAAATGGCGGCGCGCGCAGAGGGCTTTTGGTAAGTTATCTTAAGCTACTAGCACTAACAGTAAGTCAAATGAGTAATAAAAAAGAGCTAATTTTAAAATAACAACATATTAGAGATACTGGCTGTTACAGAGGGCGTAGTTAATGTAAATAGGTCTTTGTAGGGCGTGGCTTTCAGACCTCATTATTCATAAACCGGTCGTTTAGAACGGAAGTGAAATTTGGCAGAATTAGAAAGGGGATATTTTATTATCTAAGCATTATTTTGTGTATAAAATTGACTGAAAATGGTCTGGATAGCCCACAGATAAACCACAAAAAATTATATATCCTACATTTGGTCCCCTTTAAATCTGGAATGAATAAAAAAAAAAAAAAACGTTGTACCATGCGGGATTCGAACTCATGAGGTTTGGGACAAAAGGCAGGCACGCTACCCACTGACCTATTTAGGCATGTTAGAATAGCTTGGTCAACTTTTCATTTAAAAGTGGACGGTTTGTTGTGCGCTGAGCGTGCCAAACAAAACCTTTTTCCGTGCCTCTCTACGTCACTCAGAAGTGTCTCCAGTTCACAGTCCGTGAAGTTCCTCTTTTTTCCACGTTTCGACATGATTTGCAATAGAGCAAAGACGACATTCCTAACGTGCAGGGCATATTTAAATGAATTTGCATATTTATATGGAGGCGTGTCAAAGGCGGAGTCGGCCACTCTCTCATGTGCGCTCAATTCCACGTTGATTGTGATGTACAAAAGCAATGTGCGTGGATACCGGCGTATGCACAGTTTGATACATCTGGATTTGTTTGTGCGTACGCAGATTTCTGGATTTGACCGTGCGGCACTTTTCAGTAAGAAATCCACGCAAGTCTTTGTACATGAGGCCCCTGGTTTCTTGATGATGGGGGTGATGGCAGCAGATTTGAAGGCTGTGGGAACAGTGCCAGAGGTTAGGGAGGAGTGGATGATATTAGTGATGATAGGGAGCAGAGACGGGAGACAGGATTTAACAAGAACTGTGGGAAATGGGTCAAGTTGACAGGATGAGGACTTGGACTTGCTGATAATGTCAGCAATGTCATCAGCAGGGGGGAGGGAGAAGACAGAAGGAAGAGGGAGGGAGGGGGGAGCTCAACATGGATGTTGGGGGCAGTATTTGGACCAAGGTGTTTATGGATTGAAATAATCTTTTAATTTTGCAGGTTTACAGTCTCCCATCAACTGCACCTCTTGTTGCAACTCCTGAGCTTTTCAAAATTCTACTCCTCACGTTCAAAGCTATCCACAACCTTGCCCCTCCTTATCTATCTGACCTCCTACAAATCTCCATCCCATCACGCTCTCTCAGATCCTCCTCTTCACTACATCTCCATGTACCCTCTGCCCGCCTCTCCACCATGGGGAGCAGGGCCTTCACCTGCTCTGCCCCTCACCTCTGGAACGCTCTACCGCCAGACCTTCGAAACACCACCTCCCTTTCTCTGTTCAAGACTGCCCTGAAAACCCATCTCTTTAGACTAGCTTATCACTAACTTTACTAAAAGTATTTTATTATCTTCCATTTTATAATCTTTATGTATTTTATATTTCAATTTGTCACTGATATTGTTTGATCTGTATTACACTGTATTGGTTTGTTAAGTGTCCTTGGGTGTCCTTAAAGGCGCTTTTAAATAAAATTATTTATTATTATATTATTATAAAATACAAAACATCATTTGGTCAATGCTCCTTCTCATTTAAAGGTCCTCATATCTGGAATCCACATTATTCCTACGTCCCATGATGCTTTGCGCGAAATGTGCACACGACTTCCGGTTGACCGGAAACACCGTTTGTTTACATGCGAGTAATACAGTTGAAGACAGTCCAAACTTTGTTGTTTTAGTTCATTAAAAATGTGGGAACACCACTCGTTTTGTTAAAAGAGGAGGGACAAATAAAAAGAAATTACAGATGTTACCTGATCGCGCAGACATAATTTAAAAATAACGCGTTTGCTCCGGCCTCTCGGCTAAGGTTTATTAGCAGCTATCTCGGCTAAAGATACCAGTCGCGTCTGAGATCTATCGTTTTAAGACAGTAAATCTTCCAAAACTCTCATTAATATCCCTCCCCGAATAAAAAGAAATAACAGATGTGACCTGATCGCGCAGACATAATTTAAAAATACATAAATAGCGAACGTGTTTGCTCCGGCCTCTCGGCTAAGGTTTGTTAGCTGCTATCTCGGCTAAAGATACCAGTCGCGTCTGAGATCTATCGTTTTAAGACAGTAAATCTTCCAAAACTCTCATTAATATCCCTCCCCGAATAAAAAGAAATAACAGATGTGACCTGATCGCGCTGACATAATTTAAAAATACATAAATAGCGAACGCGTTTGCTCCGGCCTCTCGGCTAAGGTTTATTAGCAGCTATCTCGGCTAAAAATACTGGTCGCGCCTGACATATATCATTTTAAGACAGTAAATCATCCAAAACTCTCATTATTAAACCCTCCCTGAATAAAAAGAAATTACAGATGTTACCTGATCGCGCAGACACAGCCATAGAGTAGGATGCAGGAACACTCTTTCTTTGTTTTGGGTCCGTGTTGAAAACACTGTTGTTTTAGCCAAAGATTTAGCTTGGTCCGGTTGTTGGTGCAGCCGCGAACAGCACAGCAGGTACCTGAACCCCGGTAGGACATTTCTGTAAACGTTCCGTTTAAACAAAAGCTGTGTTTGCTCCGATAAAATGAATGAAAATAACTTTCAAAAACACCCGCGATCCATAGTCCGCCTATGGAAAACAGGCACTTCCGGTGTCGGACCGGAAGTTCAATGCACATTCGCTTCTACAGTGACGCCTCCAGGAATATTGTGGATAGTTTACCATCAGCAATAAAAACATTGACTGATTTTAGAGTTTTTAATTCCCGGGTGAAAAAATGGTTGATACAAAACCAAATTTGTGAAAACAACCCCATGGGGACAGAGGAGCAGCTGTGTGTGTGAGGGGACTGTTTAATCAGCTGTGTGTGTGAGGGAACTGTTTAATCCATTTAAACTTAATTAAATTTTAATTTTATTGTAGATGTTTTTATATAAAAGTCTTGTGAAAACAACCCCATGGGGACAGAGGAGCAGCTGTGTGTGTGAGGGGACTGTTTAATCAGCTGTGTGTGTGAGGGAACTGTTTAACCCATTTAAACTTAATTAAATTTTAATTTTATTGTAGATGTTTTTATATAAAAGTCTTGTGAAAACAATCTCATGGGGACAGAGGAGCAGCTGTGTGTGAGAGGGGACTGTTTAATCAGCTGTGTGTGTGAGGGAACTGTTTAATCCATTTAAACTTAATTAAATTTTAATTCTATTGTAGTTGTTTTTATATAAAAGCCCTAGCGCATTTAAAATATTAATTTCCATTATATAGCGCCACTAGCGCCTTTAAAATATTAATTTCCATTAGTTTTTGTTGTTGTTGCGTGTTTTAATAGCGCCACTAGCGCCCCCTTTATTTCCGGAGTGCAATAACCACTTCCGGGACTGACAGCGGTCCGTGCTGCAAGCTGCAGCGAGGACCTTCTCGAAATTGTCTGCATTGTTGGAGAAGAAGTAAAAAAAAAAAAAAGCCAAATGTTGGGATTCCCTTTACATTTTTAATTCATCCTGAGGGAGGCACGTGCTTACGGAAGCGTAGTGCTGCCACCTGGTGAAATTCTTTTGGGGGGCTTATGTAGTAATAACGTGATACGTGATACGTATCACGTTATTACGTGATACGTATCACGTAATTACGTGATAAGTATAGATGTAGCATGCATAGCCAGGATTTCAGGAGAGGCGGTTCCTTTAAATATAAAGTAGACCGAAAAATTTGCAACCTGCTCTGTGGCACAACTGTTAGTGCATCGGCTTTAGAATCCAAATTTTGTCCGGGGGACCCTGGTTCGATCCTGACCTGGGTCAACTTTTTTTACGTTTGTTTTTATTTGATAAATCCAATTTCATTTTCAGAATTGGACATTGTGGATTTATTGCAGAAAGAATCAGGACCGTTTTTTATTTTATTTATCAAATAAAAAACAAACGTAAAAAAGTTGACCCAGGTCGGGATCGAACCAGGGTCCCCCAGACAAAACTTGGATTCTAAAGCCGATGCGCTAACAGTTGTGCCACAGAGCAGGTTGCAAATTTTCAGGTCTACTTTATATTTAAAGGAACCGCCTCTCCTGAAATCCTGGCTATGCATGCTACATCTATACTTATCACATAATTACGTGATACGTATCACGTTATTACGTGATCACGTAATAACGTGATACGTATCACGTAATAAAGTGATACGTATCACGTTATTACTACATAAGCCCCCAAAAAAATTTCACCAGGAGGCAGCACTACGCTTCCGTACATGCTTCCCCCAAATTTGCAGCAATAATACCTGCAACTATCAAAAACCAAACAAAAGAGTCTGAGATGTTGATCAGTTTGGCTGAAATGTTGAACGAAAAAAGCTAAAATATTATCACTCTTGTTTACTTTTTGGTAGCTGCTGGTCAAGAAGATATTCAAGAATTACCAGAGCATAGCAATGTGATGATGAGGATGACTCAAAAGTTCAACTGGACTTTTGTTTATGAAACGTTCATGAATCATGTGTGCATTAAATGTTTGTATCTTTGGAACGTCTGTTTCAAGTTTTACTAAACTTTGTTTTGAATGGCTCACATATCTTCCTTTGTGACAAACAAAGATAAACTAGACAAGGACTATTTTGGTCCATCAACATCAGATTTCCCAATGTTACTCATGAATTTTTAAGAAATAGATGTGCACCCCCATGATCTGGTAATGACTGCTGAATGCCCTCGTGTTATAAAAGTGTGCATAACATAGTAACTAAGAAATAAAGAAGAATGCAAAAATGCTTTTCTTGTTCACAGTGGCAGCTAAACTGAACGTCATCTCCTGTTTGTGTAGTTTGGGCCTCATTGGCTAGGATTGCACATGTACACTATATATTTCACTGACTTCCTGATATACAGTTGTAGTACACTAAAGTTGGTAGCAGTCCAATTACTGCTGAGGTTTCTCAGCATGTGTCAAGCCAACAGACGTAAAACCCTGGATACACAGAACAATGGGCTCTAAACAATCTGACTGAGCCATTTTTCAGGCGTCCCTGAAAATTTGTCCATGTGCAGACAAATACCAGAACACACTGTCCAACAAGTTTGTTGGTTATAAATCATAATCTATGTGTCAGGAGCACATAAGGAAATGTTAAAACTTGCGATGTTGGAAAACAGCAGATTCTCTGATTATGGTTCCATCTTATTTAGAAGTAGGTCAGGGGTGGGAATAAAAGCAGACTTCTTGTGTTTGCTGGAGGTAATCTATGATCCCTCTGCTTATTTCCAACAGTGTGTAATACAGATGCAAGAGCTTCTTCATACGACTTTTGTCTGCCTCTGTGCAACAAAAAGATAATCATTTCTAAACTTAATCAAACTTGTTTATTATAACATGCATATACCGGTAGGCTGGAGTAAATTTATTTATTTATTTTATTTACCTTTTACATAGTCTCATTGAGTCACAAGAACACATTTTCAAGATGTGCCGCCTTCACATTAGTATTCCTGTGTGAACTGCGGTAAAGTGAGCCTCCACTTGGAACCTTGAAGCTGCAGGTCCGACAGACCTATCTGCTTCCCTGAAACAAATCACAGTTCAGAGCTCATTTAGCCATGCTGTGTGTGTGCCTTTTAGAGGAACACAGAAAGGAAGTGCGATATTAATGAAGCAGCAGTTTATCATATCGCTAAAGATACAGTCCTTAGCGGCTAACAAGACAGCTAAAGTGTTAAAGCATCATGGACCGCCAAGTTTTATATCAAGATAGCTCAACTTATGTCGCAAAAGAAATTGTCTCGATATTTGAAAAATATCAAGATATCATCCAGCCCTAGTCTCAACTTGGTCTCACCCTCCTTTGGTCTTGGTCTCAACTTGGTCTCTGACCCTAAAAGTCTTGGTCTTGTCTCGGTCTCGGTACACTCTGGTCTTGGTCTTGACTTGGTCTCGGGTAAGGTGGTCTGGACTACACTACTCGCCAGCATGAAACAATCTTGGAGGGGCTCATAAGCACGGACTAGTAGAATGCACCCTAATCTGGCCGTTTCAGATCTTGAACGTACCAGTAAGAGTCCAGGTTGACAAAAAGATCAACAATTGTGGCTTATCTGAATCTGCCTCCCCTGGTTAGCCTCAAAAACAGGCCAACATATCAATTTCTCCTGGGAAATCTGTAAAGTAATGAAAANTCCCACACAACCTATCTCTAATGGCAAACAAAAAACTGTAAACTTGAAAACAGAACAGTTTAAATAAAATAATTCAACACTGAACACATGCACAATTCAAAAAGAGAGGGAGAAAAATAATTACTGTACTTCCGCTCATTCTCAATCAGTTCATCTGGACAGTTTCTTTTTAGCAGAAACGTTTCACCCTCACTCCAGAGGGCTTCCTCAGTCAGAGTAGTCCAAAGCACACTGAAGTTAACCCACCAAGTAAGCAACTTATGTGGACCAACCAGTTTGCTGTAGCCAAGATGGTTTCTGGGGGCGTGTCCCTCGTCGACTCCTCCCAGGCAGGCAGACATGTCCAAAGTGGTTCAAGACAAGAAACTGTCCAGATGAACTGATTGAGAATGAGCGGATTTGATACCTGGACTATTGAGAATTAACTTTCTTGTCTTGAACCACTTTGGACATGTCTGCCTGCCTGGGAGGAGTCGACGAGGGACACGCCCCCAGAAACCATCTTGGCTACAGCAAACTGGTTGGTCCACATAAGTTGCTTACTTGGTGGGTTAACTTCAGTGTGCTTTGGACTACTCTGACTGAGGAAGCCCTCTGGAGTGAGGGTGAAACGTTTCTGCTAAAAAGAAACTGTCCAGATGAACTGATTGAGAATGAGCGGATTTGATACCTGGACTATTGAGAATTAACTTTCTTGTCATTACTGTACTGTATTTTTCATCCTGTAAGTCGCAGTTTTTTGCATAATTTACATGCCTTGCAACTTATAGGCCGAAGTGACATATTTATGGATTTTATTTACCATGTCCTGGATGACTGAGAATCTTCACCAGCTATTAATGACTCTATCGGCCTGCCATATTCTCCCCACCTCTCTGCTCGGAACCGTCAATCCAGCTGCACCGCCCCGGCAAAATGCAGCTAATTTTACCATTCTTCTTCTTCTTCTTCTTCTTTCGGCTTTTCCCTTTTCAGGGGTCGCCACAGCGAGTCATCCTCCTCCACCTCACTCTGTCCTCTGCATCCTCTGTCCTCACTCCAACTACCTCCATGTCCTCTCTAACTGCATCCATATATCTCCTCTTTGGTCTCCCTCTTTGTCTTTTTCCTGGCAGCTGCATTTCTAACATCCTTCTACCAATATACCCACTGTCCCTCCTCTGGACATGTCCAAACCATCTCAGTCTGGCCTCCCTAACTTTATCTCCCAGTTGTTTAACATGTGCTGTACCTCTGATGATCTCATTCCTGATCTTATCCATCCTTGTCACTCCTAAGGAGAACCTCAGCATCTTCATTTCTGCCACTTCCAGTTCTTTCTCCTGTCTTTTTGTCAATGCCACTGTCTCCAGACCATACAACATAGCTGGTCTCACCACTGTCTTGTAAACTTTTCCTTTGACCTTTGCTGACACCTTTTTGTCACAAATCACTCCTGAAACTTTTCTCCATCCACTCCATCCTGCCTGGACTCTCTTTTTCACCTCTTTACCACATTCCCCATTTTCCTGGACAGTGGACCCCAAGTACTTGAAGTCCTGCACCTTTGTGACCTCTGCTCCTTGTAGCCTCACTGTTCCACTGGCCTCCCTCTCATTCACACACATGTACTCTGTCTTACTACGACTGACTTTCATTCCTCTTCTTTCAAGTGCATACCTCCACCTCTCCAAGTTCTCTTCCACCTGTTCCCTGTTCTCACCACAGATCACAATGTCATCTGCAAACATCATAGTCCATGGGGATTCCTGCCTGACCTCATCTGTTAGTCGGTCCATCACCAGAGCAAACAAGAAGGGGCTCAGAGCCGATCCTTGATGCAATCCCACCTCCACCTTGAAGGTATCTGTCACACCCACAGCACATCTCACCACTGTCCTGCTGTCCTCATACATGTCCTGTACCAGTCTAACATACTTTTCTGCCACTCCAGATTTCCTCATGCAATACCACACCTCTTCTCTTGGTACCCTGTCATATGCTTTTTCTAAATCCACAAACACACAATGGAGTTCTTTCTGACCCTCTCTGTACTTCTCTATCAACATCCTCAAAGCAAAGATGGCATCTGTGGTGCTCTTTCTTGGCATGAAACCATACTGCTGCTCACAGATAGTCACCTCTTGTCTAAGCCTTCCTTCCACAACTCTCTCCCAGATCTTCATTGTGTGGCTCATCAACTTAATTCCCCTGTAGTTGCTACAACTCTGTACATCACCCTTGTTCTTAAAAATGGGAACCAGCACACTTCTTCTCCATTCCTCAGGCATTTTCTCACCCTCAAATATTCCATTAAATATTTGAGTCAAAAACCTCACTGCCATCTCTCCGAGACATTTCCAAACCTCCACTGGTATGTCATCAGGTCCTACTGCCTTCCCCTTCTTCATTCTTTTCAGAGCTTTCCGGACTTCACCCTCACTAATCTTTCCCACTTCCTGGTCCACCGTTTCTATTACCTCCACTCTTCTTTCTCTTTCATTCTCTTCATTCATTAGCTCCTCAAAGTAATCCTTCCATCTTCCCATCACACACTCCTCACTTGTTAGAACATTCCCATTCCCATCTTTAATAAGCCTAACCTGCTGCACATCCTTTCCAGCCTGATCCCTCTGTCTTGCCAATCGGTACAAGTCCTTCTCGCCCTCTTTAGTGTCCAGTCTCCCATATAACTCATTGTACGCCCTCTGCTTTGCCTTAGCTACTTCCCTCTTTGCTCTATGTCCCATCTCCTTATATTCCTGTCTCCTCTCTTCAGTCCTCTCACTGTCATATTTCTTCTTGGCTAATCTCTTTCTTTGAATGGCGTCCTGCACTTCACTATTCCACCACCAGGTTTCCTTATCATCCATTCTCTGTCCAGATGACACACCAAGTACCTTCCTACCTGTCTCTCTAATTACTGTTGCTGTAGTAGCCCAGTCACTTGGAAGCTCTTTCTTACCACCCAGAGCCTTTAACAGCTCGTCTCTGAATTTCTCACAACATTCTTCCTTCTTTAGCTTCCACCATTTGGTCTTCTTCTCTGATTTTACTCTTTTTCTCTTCTTCGCAACAACAGTCATTCTACACACAACCATCCGATGCTGTCTGGCCACACTCTCCCCTGCCACAACCTTACAGTCTCCAATCTCCTTCAGGTTTCCTCTTCTACACAGAATGTAGTCGATCTGCGTACTCCTTCCTCCACTCTTATAGGTCACTCTATGTTCCTCCCTCTTTTGGAAATAGGTATTGACTATAGCCATTTCCATTCTCTTGGCAAAATCCACCACCATCTGTCCTTCCTGGTTTCTTTCCTTGACACCAAACCTACCCATCACTTCCTCATCCCCTCTGTTTCCTTCACCAACATGTCCATTCAGGTCTGCTCCAATCACCACTCTTTCCTCCCTGGGAATACTCTCTATCACTTCATCCAAATCTTTCCAAAATTTATCTTTCTCCTCCTCATCACATCCAACCTGTGGAGCATAACCACTTACTATGTTTAGCATCAGACCTTCTACTTCTACCTTTAGACACATCACCCTATCTGACACTCTCTTCACCTCTACTACATTCTTTGCCAACTCCTCCTTCAGGACCACCCCTACTCCATTTCTCTTTCTATCCACACCATGGTAAAACAGTTTGAACCCTGCTCCAATACTGCGAGCCTTGCTGCCCTTCCACTTGGTCTCTTGGACACATAAAACATCTACCTTTCTTCTCTGCATCATGTCAGCCAGCTCTCTACCTTTGCCTGTCATTGTCCCCACATTTAGAGTTGCAACCCTCAGTCCTACATTCTTCACTTTCCTCCTCTCCCTCTGTCTCCTGACACGTTTTCCTCCTCGGCGTCTTCGACTAACAGTAGTACAATTTCCGCCGGCACCCTGTTTGTCAACAGCACCGGTGGCGGACGTTGTTAACCCGGGCCTCGACCGATCCGGTATGGTTTCACTTTGATTAACTCGCATTATGGTTTTGGCTAATTTTACCATTAAAGTGCATTTATTAAGAAAATGATAGACAGAAAAACACCTCTGTCTAAAACACCTCGACCAACATGCAACGAGGAAACACAGAGAGGAGTACTGCGAACTTCTCAAGCCTCATTAACAACGAGCAGGAGCGTGTAGCTGCATCACACAAAGTGACGGGTAACGTTATCACTAAATTTTACGGGCAACTCGGTGATAGTTCACGAGCTACACAGGCCTTGAAGATCTCTTCCACACTGTTTTAAGTCCCTGCCCTTCCTTAGTAGCAGTGATAATTCCTGTCAATGAGCCCACAGAATGGGTGAACAGTCTTGTTGTTACACAGAAGAATAAACACGTTGTTGGACCCGAACTGCGTTGTCTCAGCCTTCACCTATAATATAAGCTGCATGACTATGACCCACAGCCATACAAGATTAATAAGAAGCATAAAGCTACAACAGTAGCCATGATGCAGAGAGGACATTCACAAGCCTATCAGCTAAAGCAACATCCCTGCATCACAAGGTAAATCCCCCAACACTCTGTCAAAATATACATATTATGGTGCATTCAGTTACAGTCTGCTGTGTTTTGTTGCTGTCACTAGATTTATTCTGCCTACTGTTTTTTGATTGTTTACACTGCATTTAACCATACTGTACACTAAATGTAATGTCTGCATTTAACCATACTGTACACTAAATGTAATGTCATGTTTTATTTCTAGGTAACGGGGGATTCAGTTCAGAGAGGTCCAGTGCAGACCGAACCTGCAAATGGAGATCTGGATGTCTGCAATGATACACCTCAGACCCAAGATGAGCATAAAGGTTTGTGTTTTATAACTTGTGATCAAGAATGAGCTGACTTTGTCTTAAACTTGTGCTGCAGTCATTGTATCAGCATAAAACACATTCCCTATAATGAAAGAATCTGCATGCACAGAAAGAGTTAAATAATAATCATGATGATAATGATATCTTACATGTACACGAGTCCCTACATAAATAAATTCTGAACATCAGATGAAGATTTTTACATAAAATGGTAAAGTCAGTTAAAAACAACTTCATGGCTAACATAGTCAGTAATATATGGTGCTTGTTTTCTATTTCAGATGATGAACCACCTTGTAAAAAGAAGAAAATGTCAGCGCTGGACGAGCTGTTGGGAGAAGACTTTGAAGTGAGGATGGCAGCTAGATCTGTGAGGGACCAGGCCAGTGAAGAAGTCAAGAGGTACAGAGAGCATGTTTTTATATTAATCCGTGCCCACCTGCTCACACAAACTCATGTTCGTGCTGCTGTTGTTAGGTGTACTGTTCTTGCATTATGTTTTGTATTATTAAGTTCAAGTTCAAGTGTTTATTTGTCATATGCAGGTTAACACAGGGTTAACTTAGTACAATGAAATGCTCAGGATGAGAAAAAACGATTTTGACTGGCTAAAAAACAAACAACAAGCAAACAGGAAATACTAAAGCATGCAATAAGGGTACAAAATAAACTACCAAAAAGTGAAACAGTAATTATAATATTTACAAAGTTTCTGAAGAGAAAAATAGTAAACAACATGGTAGAATTTTAACGGTGAAGCAGGATGAATTTGTGTGAATAACTATTTCAAGGTAGTAATGAAATATAAGCTAAAATGCACATGATCTATATTGCACATAACTACCAAACTACAGGTTGTGTGACAGGTTATTGCATAGCGGGTTATATATATTATGTTTTATTTTTTTAAGTTTTTAAAAGTTTTAATACAAGTGATTTGCCCCACTTAAAATGAAAAAAAAAAAAAAACATTGCTGTTCATGAGATGCATAGTATGTTATAGGATACAGGACCAGGAACTGATGAGACAGGATCAAAAGGACCAGGAGGATGGATGAACAGGCGATGCAATCAAGAGGGTTAAACATCTATGTTTACCTACATAAGTAACTTGATTCAATAACTAGTTTAGAGAGCAACAAGAAGTAACCTGACCAACAGCTCTCCTTGTGTGAATAGAGCACGCTCTGCTCACCTCGAGCATCCTAACACCTCCACCCCGGTTGACAACTGCTGGCACTAACGTAATGCTAAGATAGCATGCCACACAGAGGCGTCTCCCCCTCCTCCCCCCACCCTGTCCACACAAAAACCCTGAGAGATGAGTGTCCACTGCCAAGACAAGTACCCTGGGGAGACACTGCATGCAGTGAGGAGAGTTGTTGAAAACCCAGAGTGGACCTTTGGTTCTTTAATCAAGTGGAATGGATTTGGTTACAAAGAAAGGCAAACAGAGCTGGGTGAACTAATGTTTCATGGTAAATGTGTGGGGGGTCCAAACCAATATTTTTTAAATGTGAGGGGGACATGTCCCCTTCACATAATTGATGTGATGCTGCTTACCAGCTTCACAGGCATAAAAAGAATGAAGTCAGCAGCAGCAGTTCTGTAGATAACATACATTTATAATAATGCAGTAATCTAATAAAGAATTATTTCACAATGAATTGATCTTTGTTCTTTATCTTGCAGCTCCCAACTGAATGCATGTGGCTCAAAAACCTGTTTTATTTAACTACAGACTTTATTTTCTTATTTGAATTAGACAGCATTAACCTGTCTCCCCTGACATCATCTTTGAACTTTACATAAAATGGCACAACATATATATATTTTAAGATTGAACTATGATCGTTTTTGCTAAAACAATGTTAAATGAATGAAAATTCCTCTCAAAAATAGTTTAAAATTAGCGCCGTTTTTTTTACACGGTAAATCCGGGTTTTTCCGGTCACGTGACTGTGATGTCAGATCCAGATGCCTGCTCCAACGCGCATTGAGAAACAATTGCAGAGAATGCAGACTTATCAGACGAATTTAGCAATTTAAAAGTTGATATTTTAGCGATTTGTCTTCAGTTCGTGAAGCAGAAGTTATTTTAGTGATCAACAAGAAACAGCAGTGTTTATTTTGTGCCTGTTGCAGCTTTTTTAACGAGAGGTTTCACATTCATGAAGTGAGCAGCAGGTGTCAGCAACGCTATCGTGATAACTCTTTTACAGAGGACTGAAACGGTAATACAGTATTAATTTATCTAATAATCATTCAACATTAATTTATAGTCTAAAAACATGAGTCCTTTTTAAATTATCTGGTTTATTTTAGAAGTTTATTCAAACATACGTTCTGAAAAACACCCTTCATTCTGTTGTACATTGCATGGTTGTTCACTATATATAAATAAATATAAAAACAGTAGTTTATACGTCAATCATTACATTTAAAAAGAAATTTGGCTTTGTTATATATATATATATATATAATACATTTACATAAATGTTAATATTTGACTGCATGAACACAAAACAAACACACACACACACCCTGATGATCAGCTATTTTATCAATATATGTTATTTTGACAGTATTTGATATAAATGTATTTATATTTATTTATAATAAATAAATATAAATACATTTATATCNAAAAAACATTTCATCACATCAAACTGACAATTAAGTTACATTTGGTCATAATTACCTCAACACCTTTTTTACATTGCTGATTTGTAAAAAAATAAAATAAAATAAAAAATAAACAATTTGATACTTAGATCCTCCTAAAATGAGCAGTTTTAGAGATATGATATAGAGTTATAAAATAATAATTTATTAACATTTGGTCTGAATACTTTTGTAGGTTATTCTAATTAGGCTATTTTTTCTACTTAACACTTTGAGACTTAACCTTCGGTTTGATGTGATGGGTCACAGATAAACACAAAACCCCTGGGCCTCGACACGGACAATGTGAAGCTATTAGCCGCCGCATGCTAACGTTAGCATGCGGCGCTAGCATGCGACGGCTAACGCTATTCGTATTTCCAGGATAGAAATGCCCATTAATGCACTAAATCACCAAACTGTTTTTGACAAACTAAAGTGATATCAAAGTCAAAGTCAAAAGTCAAAGTCAACTTTATTGTCAGATCTGCAATATGTACTGTACAGGACATACACAGGACCGAAATTGCGTTTCTCTCAGTCCCTCGGTGCAACAGTAAACATCTAAACATTGAAACACTGAAACATATAATAATAGACATAAGCATAAAATAGTAAAACTAACACTGTCCTGAGTTTTTTTTTTTTTTGCATAGCGGTGCAAGAGCATGAAAATCCACACCAACTCTAAAACTAAAACATTAAACATTTAATGAACATAATACTGTCCTGAGTTTTTGCATACTAGCACAAAAAAAAAGAGTATAAAAAGTATAACTAAAATAAACTAAAGGTTTCTAGCATTGACATTTGCAAAGTGGCAAAGCAGCGTATGAGTCAATGTACACAGTATATGTATGAGGTAGTAGTTGATGTTGTTATAGAGGCAAAAAGTGGCATATGCAGTAAGGCACATTGGGCATCCCTAAATAAGACCGTTCAGAGCACACTGTATATGTACCAGCAGTGGTGTAGATATTAGAGTAGTGTAAATAAATGTAAACAGTAGTAATTACATGTAAGCAGTAGTAATAAAAGTAAACAGTATTAATAAATGTAAACAGAGAATGTAAACAGTATTATGATTATAGGCAGTGATGTAATACAGACATTAGTGCAAGTATGAGAAGTAGTGCAAACTGTATGAGCACATGACCGAGAGTTTAGTGAAAAACTTTGTGTTGAGTGATAATGTGTGAGAAAGTTTTAGTGTTAAGGCAGTTCAAATGGGAGGGGGGGCAGAGCAGGCAGAGTGTTTAGCATTCTGACTGCCTGATGAACAGAGCTGTCTCTCAGTCTGCTGGTTCGAGCCTGGAGACTCCTCAGTCTCCTCCCTGATGGCAGTAGTCTGAAGCAGCTGTGTAGTGGGTGTGTGGGATCACCTGCCATGCGGTGGGCTTTCCGAGTGAGGCGTTTGCTGTGTAAGTCCTGCAGTGAGGGCAAGGAGGTGCCCACGATCTTCTCAGCTGCTCTCACGATGCGCTGGAGGCTCTTGCGGCAGGATGCAGTACATGCACCAAACCACACAGTGATGCAGCTGGTCAGGACACTTTCTATGGCACCTCTGTAGAAGGTGCTCATGATGGGGGTTGAAGCTCCAGCCCTTTTCAGCTTGCGGAGAAAGTAGAGACGCTGGTGAGCCTTCTTTGCCAGTGCTGCAGTGTTCCTGCTCCAGGACAGGTCCTTTGAGACGTGCACTCCCAGGAACTTGGTGCTGTCTACTCTCTCCACTGCGGTGCTGTTGATGGTCAGAGGGGCATGTTGGGCATCCTTCTTCCTGAAGTCCACAACAATCTCCTTTGTCTTCTCCACGTTGAGAGTGAGATTGTTGTGTCCGCACCACAAGGCCAGGCGGCTCACCTCGTTCCTGTAGTCCGTCTCATCGTTGTTGCTGATGAGACCCACCACTGTTGTGTCGTCCGCAAACTTGATGAAGTGGTTGGAGCTGTACGATGGTGTGCAGTCGTGTGTTAGCAGGGTGAATAGAAGGGGGCTCAGCACACATCCTTGTGGGGCCCCTGTGTTCAATGTGATGGTGCTAGATGTGTTACTCCCGACCCGCACTGTCTGTGGTCTCCCGGTCAGGAAGTCTAGCAGCCAGTTACACATTGAGGTGTTCAGCCCCAGACTGTCCAGTTTAAGGATGAGCTGTTGGGGGATGATGGTGTTAAATGCCGAGCTGAAGTCGATGAACAACATTCTAACATAGGAGTCCTTCGTGTCCAGATGTGTGAGAGCTGTGTGAAGGGCAGAGGAGATGGCATCGTCGGTTGAGCGATTAGGTCGGTATGCAAATTGGAAGGGATCCAGGGAGTCAGGGAGGACAGATGTGATGCTTTTCATGACTAGCCGTTCAAAGCACTTCATCAGGATGGGGGTGAGTGCTACTGGGCGATAGTCATTGAGGCATGCGGGCGTTGCCTTCTTTGGGACAGGGATGATGGTGGTGGCTTTGAAACAGGTGGGGACGATGGCCTGGCTCAGTGAGATGTTAAAGATGTCCGTGAAGACCGCTGCGAGTTCCCCTGCACAGTCCTTCAGCACGCGACCAGGTATGTTGTCAGGACCAGAGGCCTTCCGGGCGTTAATCTTGATGAATGATCGCCTTACGCTGTCTGAGGACAGCGTCAGCACCTGGCCATCAGGAGAGGGGGGGAGTTTATGTGCTGGTGTGCCGTTACTTGCCTCGAACCGAGCAAAGAACTCATTCAGTTCATTCAGCGCAGAGGCTGAGCTGTCACAGGTCTGTGGGGGTGGTTTGTAGTTTGTGATGGTCTGTATACCCTGCCACAGACTGCGTGTATCCCTGCTGTCCTTGAAACGGTGAGCTATTTTCCCAGAATACTGCTTCTTTGCCTTTCTGATGCCCCGGTCCAGGTTGTTTCTGGCTGCCCTCAGGCCCACCTGATCTCCCGCTTTGAAGGCAGCATTCCTGGCTTTCATGAGTCTGTGAACCTCAGCTGTCAGCCATGGCTTCTGGTTAGCCCGAACAGTGATGGTTTTAAGGTTGGTTACATCATCAATGCACTTGGTGATGTATGAACATACAGTGTCTGAGTACTCCTGGAGACATAAGTTGTTGTTTGTGGTAGCAGCTTCTTTGAACATACTCCAATCTGTGGTGTCAAAACAGTCCTGGAGTGCCTCTGAAGACCCCTCTGGCCACACTCGTATCTGCTTGCGGACTGGTTTTGTGACTTTCACCAGTGGCCTGTATGCTGGCTTTAGCATAACACAGATATGGTCAGAAGCACCAATGTGGGGGAGGGGGATGGCTCTGTAGGAATTTTTCATGGTGGTGTAAACCTGGTCCAGGGTGTTGTTTCCTCTTGTTGCAAAGTTTATGTTTCTGTATGTTTTTGGGAGAACACTCTTTAAATCTGCATGGTTGAAATCACCAGCCGTGATGAGAAAAGCATCAGGATGGGCTGTTTGTTGCTCACTGATGTGCAGATATAGTTCATTTAGTGCCTCACTTCTATCTTTGCTGTTGGAGCTTGGGGGGATATATACAGCAACAATCAAAACAGCTGTAAACTCCCTCGGTAAAAAGAACGGTCTGCATTTAATAGTCATGAACTCCACTAAATGTGAGCAGTGTTTGTAGACCACAGCAGCATCACGACACCATGCGTTGTTGATGTAAACACAGAGCCCCCCTCCCCTTTTCTTACCTCCCTCGAGGGTTCGGTCCGCTCTGTAGCATGTTAGCTGCTCCAACT
Source organism: Garcialebias charrua (assembly GCA_038048925.1). Taxonomy (NCBI): domain Eukaryota; kingdom Metazoa; phylum Chordata; class Actinopteri; order Cyprinodontiformes; family Rivulidae; genus Garcialebias; species Garcialebias charrua. The sequence continues at coordinate 15,374 of JBBPBX010025393.1, read as the reverse complement.
GGATAGCGTGGTCCAGAACGTTGTTGTTAAGCCACGTTTCCGTGAATACAAACACACAGCAGTCTCTCACAGTCTTTTGTGTCGTTCGTAGCAGGCGTATATAATCCAATTTGTTGTCCAAGGAGCGCACGTTAGCCAGAACCATGGATGGGATCGCCGGCCTGTGTGGGCTAGCTGCTAGCCTAGCTCTGATACCTCCGCGCTTACCCCGCTTCTGTTTCCTGTCACGCCGCTTGTGGCGTTTCCATGGCGGGCGCGGTGAAGCGTCACGCCGCTTGTGGTACTT
>JBBPBX010025393.1:0-14529 GCA_038048925.1 Garcialebias charrua | reverse complement strand
CACGCGTGCCACTGCTGCCTGAGGTAAACAAACAGAGCACACGAGGCAGCCTGTTTTCCTCTCTGGCTAAAAGTTCAGCTAAACTACAAGTTGTTGTCAACAAGTTAACAACAAGTTAAAGCTGGAATTTGGACAAGAGTCAACAGATTTGACACCAAGTGTGGGACCTGCTTCATCTGCGCACCAGTTGCTGACTGACTGGACCGTCCGGAACCGAGTCAACATGTCTGACTTTAGTCCGTGAGAATCAGCTGATTTACAGCAGGGCTACAAGGTAAACCATGTTCTTAATAATGTTTCCTTGTGTTTAGTTCGATCACAGAACAACCAACTGAGGTTTTATTTTTATTTTTTTCCTGCGAGGTCGAAGCTGTTCCACGAAGCGGACCGGCGGTTCGGATGTGGGTCCAGTGTCCACCAGGATGAACAACAGAGTCCAGTTCATTAAAGTTCGGTTAACGTGTTTTTAAAAGTGTTCAATTTAATTCTCAGTGTTTGTGACATGAGTTTGTGGTGTTGAATAAATAAATAAATTAAAAATCAACCTGGTGTCTTCATTTTCAACATGCAGCATGTTAGGCATGACGTAACGAGTCCAGATAGCTTCATTTAGCTCAGATAAATGTAAATATCTCCCACGCTAACATAAATACTGTTTATTATTGTTAAACTGTTAATATATAGCACATTTAGTATGTTATAGTGCAGCGTGACACGTGAAATGTCCGACTGCCTCGTTAACAGACAACTGGATCCAGGCAGCTGGCTCTCTTCCAACACAGATGCAGGTAAGGTGTAGAATAATTAAATATGAGAATCAAAATATATTCCATCAGCTATAGTTCAGAAAGTGGTGCGTGTGTCCACTGTCCAGTCCACCGCCATTGTTAAAATGCCGGCTGTCTGCGCGTGCGTGCTGCGTGCATGTGTTCAAACAAAAGCTCCACGGGAGATGTTTACATTATCAACGGGGGGTCAGCGAAAAACTTCCACCTTGAGAGCAGGATCAGAAAAGTATCGGTGTCATCGAGGGGGGCCAGCAGCGTCGTGTAGGCGATAAGCAAAGTCGCAAAGAGAAAGTAGTGGTTACACTCAAAATACGCGCCGTGTAAACAGGCCCTAAAGTTCAGAGCTCATTTAGCCATGCTGAGCTTTATGAAAGGAGCAGAGAGGTGGCGACATGAATAAATCAGCAGTTTATCATATCGATAAAGACACAGTCGGTCTCAGCTGTGGAAGAAGGTGGCTAACACGTTAGCCGTCTTGTTAGCCGCTAAGTAGGGGTGGGCGATAAGGCTCAAAATTTTTATCGTGATACTTCAGAGCATTATCATGATAACGATCAATTTCGTGATAGAACAAAAAAGAAAAAAAAGAAATCAAATGTATTTATTTGACAAAATTAACTTAACATGTTGCTTTGCAGTATTATATACAATTTTAAAAAACAACAAGGGGTAATTTGACTGAAATTACTTTATTTAGTAAAGTAATCAGTCTCCAAGTATAAAAATAAAAAAATAAAAATTATCTGTTATTTAGATTGAAAAAGTCTGCACAAAACATAGATCAACAAAAACCACCACAAAAACTAAAGTGCAGGTGTAGTTTCCAAAAACAACTACCGTAAAAACCGGTGTATAATACGCGGGTTTTTTGCTCATTTGAATGTCCTGGGTATTAAACACCGAAGAGTATTATTTATGGATTTTTTCCCATATTTTTAGACCCATTTTTCGCTCTGATTCGCCGTTTTACATTTTGGGCAAAAATGGTGCAGTACCAGTTTTGGCCGCTATGGGCGCTATGGGCAGCAGCAGAGGACTCAGAGAGCGAAGAGGAAGAGGGCCACTTCCAGACGTTTCTAGCTCATGTGTCCGAAAAAAGCCTCCTCTGGTCGGACTGACTCTGTCGCTGCCCGCCCCTTGCTATGGATGTAGCTGTTAGCAAGATACCGTAACTCATAAACCACACCGCAGATTTTTAAATCCAGCTGATTTCACATTTGGTTGAGCTCAGGGGACTGTCTGCTATAAAGTCAGGTAAGAAATATATTTTTAAGCGTTTATTTAGCTAAATTTAAAGAAACAAAGCGTCCGGTCCGAACCGCCTGCCTAAAATTCGGCGAACTTTTTTTAAAAATCCAACTGATTTGAACATTTCGTTAAGCTCAGGAGCACGTCTTCTATAAAGTCAGCTAAGAAATATATATTTTAAGCGTTTATTTAGCTAAATTTAAAGAAACAAAGCGTCCGGTCCGAACCGCCTGCCTAAAATTCGGCGAACTTTTTTAAAAATCCAGCTGATTTGAACATTTCGTTAAGCTCAGGAGCACGTCTTCTATAAAGTCAGCTAAGAAATATATTTTTTAAGCGTTTATTTAGCTAAATTTAAAGAAACAAAGCGTCCGGTCCGAACCGCCTGCCTAAAATTCGGCAAACTTTTTTTTTTAATCCAGCTGATTTGAACATTTCGTTAAGCTCAGGAGCACGTCTTCTATAAAGTCAGCTAAGAAATATATTTTTTAAGCGTTTATTTAGCTAAATTTAAAGAAAAAGCGTCCGGTCCGAACCGCCTGCCTAAAATTCGGCAAACTTTTTTTTTTAATCCAGCTGATTTGAACATTTCGTTAAGCTCAGGAGCACGTCTTCTATAAAGTCTGCTAAGAAATATATTTTTTCTCGCCAAGAAATAATTGTTTTTACCGTGTTTCCTTGTGAAGTTCTTCGTACTCGCTTGCTTCTGTCGCCGCCATCTTAATTAGGGCAAATGAGGCACTGACGCGTCGCGATGACGCGTATTAAACATCGACGCGTATTATTTACGTTTTTTTCTTGTTTATTGTTAATAATTGGACAAAGTGTATTAAACACTGGTGCGTATTTTCCTCCGACGAATACGGTAAATAAAATGAAGCTTAAGATCTGTTGAGTATAAACGAAACCTACAACAAAATATGTTGCCTTTAAATGAGCTATAACTTCCAGAACTTGTAACAAGGTGATCAGCTGACCTTGAAGCTTGTTTGTGTTTCAGCTTCATCTATTCATGCAGGAATTATTAATTTCTCTGACTGATCTGTCTCTGATCACCTGCCTCTTGATCCGTGGACCGACTATGGAACTCAAGACAGTTGAGCTGCGCGTGTTTGTACCGACAGTTTAGAGTGGGGGAGATGCAGCCCGCACCGGCAACTCAGAGCGGGGAGGGGCAGTTTAGAGCTGGATGGAGAGAAGCGGAGACGCGTTGTTTGTTTTTAGCATTTTAGCTAGCTAGTATTGTGCTTAACTAATTAGCGTTACAGGGGAGGTGAGCAGTTCGGTTTGGGTGTTTGAAGCGCTCAGTTGTTAAGGGGGCGGGACGCCCTGACGTATTTTGTCATGAAATTAGCCTATCATGATATAACTTTTTTGCCCGGGCAAGCTTTTTTTTACCAGTATTACCGGGAACTATATGATATGGCCCAGCCCTACCGCTAAGGACCGCATCTTTAGCGATATGATAAACTGCTGATTTATTAATGTTGCACTTCCTCTCTGTGTTCCTCTAAAGCAGGGGTGTCAAAAGTCAAATACACCGAGGGCCAAAAAAACAATTTTGCTACAAGCCAAGGGCCGGTCGTGTTCGATGTTTATTATAAGTGGGTGATATAATAATTTTTTTCTTCTTTCTGCACTCTTTTCATTCAATGTTTTCTTTTTGATTAATTTGTTTTCTTTTGTCTCTTTTAAATGAATGAATAAATGAATTAAATAAAATATTAAACAGCTTTACATCTGCTAAGTTCTTGGCATAAATCAACACAGACGTGTTCCGGCTTTTAGTATTTTACATTGTTTTATATGCTGGTGAAGATTCTTAGTCGTCCAGGACATGATAAATCATTGAATCATTATAAAACATTGTTTTATAATGTAGCTGTTTATGTTTCTTTTTTTTTTTTATACAGTTTTCTTGTGATTTTTATTTAATATGTTTTTTTATGATTGTTTACATTTGGCTGCAAGTATCAAGCTGTGAAATCCTTCATTTTCTACAGCTGATAGCCGTTGGTCATTAATTATGATGAAGTTTAGCAACTTCTCGGTGAACATTTGAGCTCCGTGGCTTCTGCGGTGTGTTTTTCTTGTTCAATCTGGGGCGGCGCTCTAATTTCGGTCAGCCGCTCTCAGCCTGTCCCTCCTACGAGACGGTCAGACAGCGAGTCGGACTGGACACAGCTGGCCGCGGTCTGTCTCCTTGTTTCGGTTCAGCAAGAGTGGCGTCCCGCTGAAGCCCCGGAGCTCGAATGTCCAACATAAAACTAACTTGACCGCAGTTTAATGTGGCGCTATGGCTCTGCAGACATTGCACGTTGCCGTCTTGTGGTGTTTAGTGTAAAATACTTCCACACAGCGGACATGTTATGATGAAAAGTACCGATCGACAATCGATGTCACGATGAGTGTCAGGCGTGCGACATCCTGGCTGCAAACTGTGAAATGGATTTCTTGAATGTGACGTGAGGTGGGTCTTATTACTCTGGGTTCATGAGACACGACTCTGGATCGGATCGGCCCCATCCCTACTACCATTGCATTGTGGGGAATGTAGTGTTGGTACGTGCAAAACACCAGCGGGCGGCTGTGGCCTGCGAGCCGTTTCTAATAGTAATTAAATGTCATCCAGGGGGCCATAGATAATTATTTTGCGGGCCGGATCTGGCCCGCGGGCCTTGACTTTGACATATGTGCTCTAAATGCACACAGCACGGCTAAATGAGCTCTGAACTATAGTATTTCAAATAAGAAGACGGTTCTGTCATCTAGCTACAGCTTCACACATGCTCAGACAGCTGCCGTGTTTATTAACGTCTTGTCAAGTGCCCGCCCACACTGCAGAAGCAGGAAGGGAGGGGGAGCTCGAGGGAGTGTGTGGACGAGGTAGAAGGAGGGGGGCCGCCCGGGAGACAGAGAAGGCAGGATTTCCAAGTACTGTACTGTATAAAACTATATCGTTTATATTGAGATAGTGTCAACTTATATCGTAAAAAAAAATTATCTCGATATTTTGAAAATATCGAGATATCACCCAGCCCAAGGTCAGATCAAAGTCAGAGTGGAGATGAAGTTATACTAGCTCCCTAAAATAACAATTTAAACAAAAAATTACTATAAGAAGCCCCACTTTGTTCAACCCAGCTGCTATTAAAGCAGTAAACTAAACCAGAACACTGCAATCGCATCCAAACGGACACAGCTGAAGCTCATCCTTTATCAAAATGAGCAAAATCAGATGTTATTACAGAAGTCCCTCTCTACTTCGCAGTTCATTTATCTCAGACTCGCTCTATCGTGGTTTTTCAAAATAAGATTGAACATGACACACGACTGCCTGCTGATGTATGAGCCGCACAATCGGCATGGAATTTTTATTTAAAATAAATTTTAAATTATTTAACACTGTGTGCAACCCATACTGCAGGATAAACTTCCTGCTGCAGCTAGTCAGCTGTTCACCATGCAATGGAGAAGTGGGCGTGGCCAAGAGTGCTTGCAGGTGGCTAAGTGCAGCCGAAGACAGAGATGAGATCATGACCTTCTGGGCTCTTTTAGAGCGTTTAGTTTAGAAACATTGTTTAGAATATTGCAAGAGTGTGGGAAGGGTTTACAATGCCTTATATACAACAAAAATAAACTACTACTTACATCTTGTACTACTATTCCTACTTCGCGGTATTTCACTTATCCCGAGTCTCGAGGTACGGATCCCCCGTGATAAACGAGGGACTATTGTATTGTGAAAATCATAAAAATACTCACAAAACCATAGATAAACTTAGATATTTTACAGCTCTGATTGTAGATTGAGCTTCTGAGGGAATTTTAGTTTTAGCTACACGCTCTTTATTTTAGATTTCTTTTTTTTGGCAACACCTATGCATATTAATAATTTCTATTGTGCTGTTAATGCAGCCTACTGTGTGTCCACTCATACGACTGATAATTAAATCCACTGGAGCTCAGCTGCTCATCAGTTTCTGTACTGTAGGATTACCGGTACACATCTTGACATTTTCCTGGACATTCCACTATTAGCTGCGGTGCAGCCAGGGTAAACAAAAGGTTTTCTGTGACATGAAGATGATATCACTTCCTCCACATAAAAACACACAAAGCACCACAGTCAGCAAACATCTGCCAAGGTCACATTCAAACACCTTCTGCCAGCTACAACAGCACAAAGGGTAAACAGATGCTTTGTAACAAGTGCAGACGATGGTATAGGCCTGTGAGTGCAATAAAGAGACCGTGTCTACACAAGATAAATAGAGTGCATGCAGAGCTGAACTCCCAGGAGGGCCGTGTGGCATTCTCAGTTTTATATCTTATAAATAAAGCAGGATTTCCTTCACCTGCAGCCATGATGTGTGTGAGCGCTTGTCTACAAAAGGGAAAAAGAGAAAGCACATAAATGGATTGGAGTCTTATCACATTGCTTCATTCAGCTACAGAATCAAATCCATTTCACAAGCACTTTACAAGGTACAGTAGATACATGAAGAAATACTACCTTTACAGAGAAGTCTTTAGAAATGACATATTTTGGCTGCCATGAATTACTCAAAACTTTATGGGAAAAAAAAGCAAAAATAGAAATCATTTGTGAATCATTAGTCTGTCCTTTAGAGTGAAAATTAGTCAAATTGTATAGACGGATGAGATGATTGTTTTTGGCTGCATTTACGGTTACTGGCCTCTGACGGTGAAGTGACATCTTAGATAAATGCATTTGTGCTGAAAATGCAGGGATGATCATTATGATTTTAATGATTACATTTTATAACAGTTGGACAACATTTTCTATTAGTACTGTATTTTCCGGATTATTGGTCGCACCGGAATATAGGTTGCAGTGTCCAATTATTGCCAAAAAATTGGGAAAATCCGTAAATAGGTCGCACCGGAATATAGGTCGCACCTACGTCACCGCCGACGTAACGCGTCATCCACTGCTGACGTGCCGCGTGACCGCTGAGTCAACCCGGCAATATGAACCGTGTTTAGCTCTGCTGCTAATGTCTGCCAGAAGCTAACAGAAGCTAACACAAGACGAGTCCGCCACTCAGAACACCGAATAAAAAAATCGAATTTTAAGTCAAATATTTTCTATAGACCATCGTTACGTACATTAATGTCTTATAATTTAAACTCTGTAAGCAGAAAAAATATACACCGAGTGGTTTAGAAGTTATTTAGAAGAACACCGATAAAAAACTAATGCTCACGGGAAGTCCGCCACTCAGAACACCGAATAAAAAATCGAATTTTAAGTCAAATATTTTCTATAGACCATCGTTACGTACATTAATGTCTTATAATTTAAACTCTGTAAGCAGAAAAAATATACACCGAGTGGTTTTGAAGCTATTTCTAACATACCGGTAAACAGAACAACAGCCACAAGCTAACAAAAAGCTAAGCTAAAAGATAGTTTTATTTTTTATCTCAAACATCTAATAAAGCTACCGGTACTTACTTGTAAACGTCCACACTGTGATTCCATTCTGTAAGTTTCAGAAAAATACGCTAAGTGGTTCTTGACTTATCTTGCCAAAAAAACAGCTAAGAAACACAGAGCTAACAGCTACATCCAGGCCAGCAGGCACACAAGCCGTGTTTCCATCAAGGTTTCTAGCTGCGCATTTTGAAGTATCGCAGCAGAAGAGCTTAATGGAAACGGCAAAATCCGAATTTACTTCCTCAAATTCGCCAAAAAGTTTATACGCTCGCTTGAGGTGGTTTTTGGGATCTTCGAAAATGAGCAGATGCGCAAAACGACAGATGGAAACAGATTTGCCGACTCAGTTCTGCCGTAGCGAACATTCACGTCACGTGACGTTCAGCTGTTTCCGCTCCGGACAACATGTAACATCGCTAAAACTAGTTGGCATGACAGAATAAATACAACTTGCCCGATAGCAACACGTACCTGAAATATTCTCTCCATTTTGACGAGATGTGTGGCCGGGTTCTGTTTTCAACCGCTACTTCCTGTTTACTGTAGACATGCGCAGTGCTGACGTCTGACGTAATGACGCTGTGCGTGGCTTGGTAGATGCGCTACAAGCCAGTAGATGGAAACACTTCTGCTTCGCATTAATTTGTATTTACATATTTGCGAGATTTCAAAAAGTAGCTCAAAATTTGAAATGAAAATGGATGGAAACACAGTTACAGTCAGTCCGAGCACAGAAGCTTTTTTTGGGACACATGAGCTGGAAACCATACGGTCTTCTTCTTGGGTCGGTGTACTCCTCTGGAAGTGGTACTGCACAGCGCCACAGCGTCCCTAGTGGCCAAAAGTGGTACTGCACAAATTTTCTGCCAAAGTGAAAAAGGCCGATATCTGAGTCAAAAATTGGTCTAAAAATATGGGAAAAAAATCCTTAAATAGGTCGCATCGGATTATAGGTCGCAGGCCTTGAAAAAACCATAAAAAGGTGCAACCTATAATCCGAAAAATACGGTAAGTTACAAATACACAACCTGTATTTGATGCACTACCCCCTTCCAATTTTTATTTTATTTACTTTTATCATTTTATAAAATAACCCAGTTAACAGGGAGGCTCGACAGAGTTGATGAACAGGTGCAGCATGTGGTCCTGAAAGTATAAATGATGCAAAACAAATTGGAAAACAAGCTTGTTTCTAGCTCAGTGGGTGCTAAATTCAAAGTGTAACATCACTTTATGAAAAGTGCAGTAAATCAAACATTTTGGACTAGCCAAGTTCTTTGGAAGTTTGATTCGTTTACTCTGCTGCTACACACTTAAGTTGAAAAATTCTATAAAACTACAATTATCAGAGCTAATCCACATCTAACAGTAGCTGATGTGAACTAATTCAATCTATAAAATAAGGCATTTAACAAGGTTGAGCCAGGTCCTCTGGATGGATTTGTATTTATTGAAACATATCGTCTTTTATCCAAAATACTTCTTCAGTCTGAGACGCTGCAAGCTAACTCAGTCATAAGAACCTTCACATAGTGAATCAACCAGTTTTCTGGTGACAAAACTAAAAATAGTTAAATAGTTTAAAAAATAGGGCAATAGATTTACCTGAATTACAATCCCAATCATGATTTACGCTCACCCCGATAAATTAACATGACTTATTGATGCTAAAAATAGATGCCAACAGATTAAAATCAAAAGCAAATCAAGCTCACCCTAAATCACCGTCTGACCTAGAAGTTAAACTAGATGACTGACGACTTAGGATAGCCGTTTTAATTCTGCTCAGAACAACCACCCTGCTGCCAAAACTGATATAAAAATCACCAGCAACACTACAATGTTTTCTGTAATACTCTGATGGACCAAGAGCTTTCTCACACGGAGGAAATCCTGCAGCTTGAGTTCATTTCTGCACCACGAGCACCATGTCCCAGCGTGAAACACTAAGACCATGTTTGTGCAGCCCAAACAGAAACAAACAGAACTAGAACCCAACGCTGTCTCTTTACAACAAGGTAACTTCAAGAGACATGTACAATGAGTAAGATAGTGTAGTTGTACAAGATTTTTTTTAAACTATTTTTTTTCTTTGTGCTAAACTTGAGGCTACAATAAAAAAACAAGCAAACAAACAAAATGAGCATCATATAGTGTTTGGCAGTAATGAACACTCGGATACTGAATTTATAAGCCCAGTAACTGAGCAGATTCTTTGTTAAATGGTTAGGTGACACAGCTTCAGAGTAGGACTGTATACCGAACCGAGATTATTTTATGGCACCGTATGGATTGAAATGTCACTCTTCTTTGGGTGTCAAGTTTCAGTATTGGTTGTAACTAACACGTGGTTTCAGCACGCAGGCCGGTAAAACACAGACATATGACAAACAGACTACGTGTTTACACACACAGCTGTACAGAGCTGCCCTACAGCTGTATGGCTATGGTGCTGGTTACGCCAACAGACAGAGTTCATGTGTACAGCGCGTGTAGCGCCGAACGGCTTCAATTTCATTGCGGAAAGTTGCTCCGTGTTTGCTTGCAAGGAGAGGAGGACCGCAGCATCCCTTCCTCCTCCTCCTCCTCTCAGCGTTAAAGTCAGCCTGTGAGTGTTGAACGGCCTGATTCATTATCTCCACAACCAGACTTCTCTTCATCAAAGAACTCAGAGGACAGAGCTGTGTCTGGAATTTCAGCTGGTAAGTTTACGTTTGTTAACGTTCCTGGCCTGCAGCTTAATACGTGCATCGCGGTGAGTTAAACTAGAATCCATGTAACGCTAACTTTAAGATATTAGTGTGTAGTTTTATTTATTTATTTATGTAGCTAGCTAAAATCAAAAGCCAAGTAAAGATTGACAGTACATGCGCGTAGCCAAGGGGGGTTCGGGGGGTTCGAACGAACCGCCCACTTTGCCTATGAAGTCCCGCCTACAACTCCCGCACAACACAAGTTCTGTGTTGAGAGGTGGAAAAAGAAGGTATGGAGACGCCGCTAATGTCGAACCGGTTAACACCATAGACTTAATATGCCTGTGGTTAAACACAAACTCCTTTTTTTAAATCCAATAAAAGACAAACGTAAAATAAGTTGAAATATTGCCCACTTCGACGATTCGAGTTCAACCAAGTGAGGATCGAATCAGAGTCGAGAGAAAATTTGGAGTGGCAACCTGACGCGCTTCCAGTGAACCACCAAGGCATGTTGCTCTTTCCAGGTCCACTTTTTCTTTAAACGAACCGTCCCTCATAAAATCCTGGCTACGCCCATGCAGTAACAGATAAAGCTTGTAAAAATGTACTCATCCAGCAGATTAGCTGGTTAAACAGTTCACCTAATGTTTACGGTACTCTTCACAGGAGCCTCTGACCCCAACAGAGACAGACAAAAGCAAAGCGAAAATGGAGGGACACTGCCCTTTTCTACAGTGGAGGCTGCATGGTGGAGGTAAGTTAAAGAGGGGCTAAACTCAAAATTAACTTTTTTTAACTCAGAGATGGGAAGGTCTGCGCTGCAGTTTATATCTTATATGGAAGTGGTACATTGCACGCCGGAAAAGTATTGCAACAACGTAGTGCTGGACGATAATACAATAACGATAAATATCGCGATATACTTTTATTCAATAACGATGATATGAAGTTTAAGCATATTTTTCGATATTTCGATAGGATTTTACAACGTTTCACTGACGTTTTTCTGTTTCTGTTCGGGTTGGAGCGGCTGCTTCAACAACCCGCCCGGACAGAAAAAGCTGTGACACAAAACGTGCGTGGTGACGTCGTTGTTACGCAGCGCTCACTCCAGCAGCAGGCGTTAGCGGTAGCAGGCTAAAAGCTAAGCTAGTCTCCAAAGCGCGTTAAGTTTTCGCTTCAAAACGAGTCAAACGAGTGCTCATGACCGTCAGAATGTGACTGAACAAAGTTTCACAAGCGAAGAGAAAGAGACGACATCACTGATGAGAGGAAAGACTAATTCGTAGGTGTGGACGTAGTTCGGTTTTGTTAAACTGCAGGTCTCATCTGCAGCGAGTCTTACTCGGTTTCTTTATTTTGCAAAACGTGACAAAGTCGTTCTAACTAGCGGTGGGAACATCTAACTTGTTTAATCTGAAGAGTTTCCACTCGATATAATATGAGAGTCAGAAGATGAAGAACAATAAAGTTTGAGCCAACGTTTCCCTGAAACTACAACGTAAACAAACAGCCCCAGCGCTGCATGTTTTTTTATTCAAAATAAAACAAATTCATCAGAAGAAGAAAAAACACTGAATGAAAATGTGCAGAAAGACGAAAATAGTGTTATAATATCTGCCCCTTGTTTAAAAAATACAAAATAACTACAAACAAACAACCTTCACTTCACCTGCACCACACCTTCCCAACAACTTTGATTTAATCATCTTTTAAAACATATAAATAGTTTTAGAAATGTTTATGGTGATATCAAGTCAACACAATCCTGTTTCCTGATTTACAACTCAGCTCCTTCAAACTAGTCCTAAATGGAGGTTTTACAAACATTTACATTCCCTTCAGGGTTTAATAACTTTAAACAAATTTTAATTGAATATTTGGGGGGTAATTTTTTTTCAGTTTTATACATGACTTGTAAAATACTATGTTCAACCAAATCATAAAATTTTAATAATTTAAACTGATGAAATATTTGTTGGGTGACCATAGCACTTCCTACTAATAATTCTTATAGCTCTTTTTTATAAAATAAAAACAGGGTTTGTAATAGTTTTACATGCTTTTCCCCAAACTTCAATACAACAGATTAAATATGGAACAATCATTACATTATTCAATATATTCAAAACTTTGTCATTCAAAAACTATTTTACTTTATACAGTAATGCAATTGATTTTGTTATTTTTATTCTTAAGTAATTTCCATGAGATTTCTATGTCAGCTTCTTATAAATAACAACACCCAAAAGTTTTATTTAATTAACTATGAATTTCAATGCTGTAAATTTTAAAGATGTTTAAAGTTAAAACTATTAATATTGACACAGTTGAGAATTTTATGGCAAGAAAGTTCATGCTCAATAATCCACGTACCAAATCCAATAATTTTCAGTCGGGTCATCTGGACAGTTTCTTTTTATAGAAATTGGATGGAGGATGGAGGGTGAAACGTTTCTATAAAAAAGAAACTGTCCAGATGACCCGACTGAGAATTATTGGGTTGAGAAGTTTATGTTTATTTGATGGTGATTTCCATCTTTTTGGAGGCTAAATACAAATACAAGGAGAACATTAATTTATTTGTATAGTTTATAGTTTTTTTTAGGCTTTTATATTGTTTATATCGATATCGAATTATATCGTTATCGACCGAAATTAAGAACTATATCGTGATAAAAATTTTGGCCATATCGTCCAGCCCTACAACAACGCATATTATAGTTTTTGGAATGGCACTAGTTATTTGTATATTTTAACTTATTTATTTTAGGAATACTTTTCACGTCATAAAAACTATGTGGTTATATTCGTTTTCTTTTGGTGCGGTGGTCAAGTGAAACATGTATGCCAACTTGGGGCAGTGGTGGAAGCGCAGGTTTGGGATCCGAGAGACCCAGGTTCAAACCCCGGTCACGGAATACCTTGTGGTATTATATTTCTTTTTTTAGGCCTTTTGTTTTGGATAGATCGGGTGGGAATAGATATACATCTATAATTATTCAAAAAAGGCGTTCTATACAGAACAACTGGACTTTATTTGCAACAGAAGACGTTTCGCTTCCCATCCGGGGAGCTTTATCAATTCAATGAGGAAAATGTGAGAGCGAGCGAAGTTATACAGGCTGATCCACTGACACGCTCCAACATATGTAAATAGACTATATGCCACGGACTTTCGTTCCAGCACCTCCGCAGTCATTACACAGACTGCACACTTCCGGGTAGCGGGAAAGACACGAACATAAATGACCAAATACAATTAATAAAACATCAGCATACACACCAATAACAACTCTATACACATATAAAACCATATAAAATTATGGCGACGTTCCCCCTACGGATAGCCGCGATAAATGTTCGCCGAAACCCCCCCGCGGAACAGCTGTTCCCACCGGTGGGCGGACACAACGGTACTCACTTGTAGTGCCGGTAGCGCGCGGCCGCTTCCCGTTTCGGGTCGTTGTCATGGTAGGCTCCTAGGAGCTAACGCTAGCAACAACGGAGGTGGATGGGAACCGGAAGTGGCGGGTGGGTGTTGCATTTTGCCGGAAGTACGTCACGCCCCCCGTGGCATATAGGCTATTGGAAGCTAACACACACATACTTGGGATAACACGTGTCTGTGACCCATTCAAAGTTCAGGGTGTGAAAGCAGACCTTACAGGAAACACACACACACATCCTACTGTATGTAAATTGACAAATCACACCTCACACATTGATAGCAGGGACCTGTCAAAGTCTTGTTAGTCTAATTCACAAACAAAGCTCCTCTGTTCTCATCAGGTGAGAAACGTCTGGGAATCAGCTGCAGGGCCGCACCATAAGTTTTAGAAAGTCGAAATCTTAGACCTCCTCCTGTTTAACGATGGTTTCTCTCTTTTTACATAAACTACTTCCTTCACACCCCTCTCAAACCATCTGTCCAAAATATGTACATTCTGGTCATCAAAAGAATGTCCCTTGTCCGTGAGGTGGAGGTGAACAGCTGAGTTTTGTCCAAAGGAGGAGGCTCTCCTGTGTTGGGATATTCGTCTGTGGATGGGCTGCTTAGTTTCTCCAATGTATAGGTCTGGACAGTCTTCGCTGCACTGGACTGCATACACTACATCACTCTGTTGTTCTGTATTGAACGCCTTTATTTATTTATCATGTCCTGGACGACTGAGAATCTTCACCAGCATATCTATAATTATTCTTTGTTGTTGCTTTTAAGTTGTTTGCTAGTTTTAGTTTGTTTTAGTTTGTTGCTAGAGGGGGCGTGAACGCAACACATCCACCCACCTCCTCCCCTCCTTGTTGCTCGACACACCTATTTTCATGAGGA
>JBBPBX010025392.1:27843-38921 GCA_038048925.1 Garcialebias charrua | reverse complement strand
TTAGTTTCTGGCTTAGGAAGATAAAGGTTTAGGAGGAGAAAAATGGAGGAAGAAAAGTTAAGAGTCAGGGAGTTATCTTGATGTGTTTAACCAGAAGCATGGCAGCTCTCCGGCTGAACTCGGCTACACGTTGGTACCCTTGGCAAAGCATTTGACGACTTGTTACCTCGTGAAGATGGTCAGTCTCCCTCGGTCCAGTTTGGTCAGTTCGTTTACCGTTCTCAGCGTCTCCAGACGTGCGCCTTGACTCGAACCGAAAGTAACGGCAGCTCCTGGTGCTGTTGTTCAAGATAAGACGTTCCTTAAAGGAATGTCAATAAAAGAGAGCTTTTCAGCTGTTGAAGATGGCTTATAACTTGGCATGTTATAAGTCTTTAACTGAATGACATGGTCATTAGCGTGTTGACCAGACGATCATCAGTTCTTTGGGGAACCTCATAGCTCGAGGTCCTCAGCAAACTCTAAGGAAAACAGGAAGTCAGAGCTCTTTTAAGGCTAACTTGACCTAGAAAGACGTAGCTCTTTCTCATTCGGTCTGTTAGGCCAGGAGCCACTGAGAGGAGGCATAAGTTAGATTAAAAATGTCAGAAAGGATAAGAAAGTTAGTTTAAGACGCCAGTCTCATGATACAGCAGATTTAGAACTTTCTTAACTCATTACCAACATTGTTGTATGAATAAACAAACGTCATCAGAGCATAACATATGGGACCTATTAATGATAATAGCTTGATTATTAAATAGGACAAAAACAAAAGTCTCTGGGTGTCTAGATTGTCCTGAGCTCAAGCTAAAATGAATGAGATAAAGTGTTCCTTTTATCTTCACATGCAAGTTCGAGAGGAGAGGAGAAATCCTCCATGTACAACATTTTGAATTAAGCAGAGTATTTGATTTATCTGACATTAAAATGTACTGATGCTCTTACAAATAAAATTATTCATTTGATAACATTTGAATTAACAAAATTAAAAGAAGTCTCTGGATGACTTAATTGCACCTTTGACACAGCAGTGAAACACAGTTTAACTCTCACAGAATAACACAGCTTAAAAGCACACATCATGAAAATGACAAAAGTTATTCTTTTGATCACATCAGCCTAAAATCAAAGATAGAAATAGTCTCTTTTGGTGACTATATTTATCAGATTATAGCTAAATGAATGATTTTGTAGTAAATGTCTTGCTTTACTGAGAGGTCAGTAAAGGTCATCACTGGACAGTTCAAAAACCTTAATTTGACCCTGGGTAGGTCCACTACAAATATTACGGAGGTGGAAATAGGCAGACCGAGTAATATTGTTGATGTGTGAAGTGAAGGAGAGAGTGGTGTCGAGGATGACACCGAGGCTCTTGACCTGAGGGGAGGGGGATAGCAGAGAGTTGTTAAGGGGGACGAGAAGATGTTCTGATTTTGAAATAGAGTTTTTGGTACCAACAAGAATGATTTCTGTTTTGTTACTGTTTAGTTGAAGGAAATTGTTAGAAAACCAGTGATTTAGCTCATTGAGACAGTCGGTGAGGATGGAGGGTGGGTGGGTGGAGTTAGGTTTTGATGACAGAGCTGTGTGTCATAAGCATAACAGTGGAAATGGACGCCGTATTTGCGGAAGATGTGACCTAGAGGAAGGAGGTAAATGATGAAGAGGAGGGGTCCGAGGACAGAGCCTTGGGGGACACCCATGGAGACAGGGGAAGACTGGGATATACTGTGACATTTGTTATTTATATTCCTCAAAGAATGATTCATGTTGTCACCCTCTGACCATCAGTTTCCATTCACCCATTTTTACACTCCAGTCAACAACAAGCATGTACTGTATCTCTTATTTATTCAGCGTTTAACTCCTTCAGTGTTAAAGCTCCACAGCGGAGTTCACCTAATCTCCGATGTGTAACTTGTGACTTGTCCGGAGCAGAACCACCGAGGTAAACCAAAAAGGCGTTCAATACAAATCAACTGGACTTTATTTGTAACAGAAGACGTTTCGCTTCTCATCCGAGGAGCTTTATCAAGCTTGATAAAGCTCCTCGGATGAGAAGCGAAATGTCTTCTGTTACAAATAAAGTCCAGTTGATCTTGTATTGAACGCCTTTTTGATTTATCATGTCCTGGCCGACTGAGAATCTTCACCAGCACACCGAGGTAAACAGTGTTCTGGTCAGGCCTCAGATCACTTGCTGCATCATTCCTTCTTCCATGCTGCATACTCTGGCTGTAGTCCAGACTCTGAGCCCAGCAGTCCGCCTGCTAATTTGTTTTCCTTGGTGGCCAGACAGAATACCCCGTGCCTGCACACTCTCCTGGACACTTGTGGCCTGTTTTTATACGAGTTGGTGTTTTTGCCACCTCTCTGCACTCAGTGTGCATCAGTGTTTGGGGCCCTGTGAGGTGGTTTGCTTTCGTCTCTCTGGGAGCTCGGCCACTGCCGTGCTTCTGATTTGGATTTCAGTCACAATGTTGATCTCGAACACCCACTATGTTCCACAGGAAGCAGGAATAAAAACAGGGTGATTAATACCAGAGATCATTAAACGTAATGTGCTCAGTGCTCACCAAACATAAACACACTTACAGATGATTTTTGTCATAAGTGCACGATGTTATTGAAACCGCTGTGACTTTAAACTTTTTTTTTTCCTACAGCAGCAGTAGCATTTTAAATTCACTTTATGAATTATCTATATATATGTGCAATTTTTTTAGGCAGGCCTAACCTTCCTGCACTCTTTAATGTACATATTACAGAAAAATACTGTATGGCTTCAACTTAGCTTCCAGTGTTGTCATCGTTTTTTGCCACCTCAGCTACCTCAGCCACTCCCTCCCTGATTGTCTCTCAAGGCCGGTGCCATGCTCCCGTTGAACCCCCCGTCTCAGTTGCCTTGGCGACTGTTCTCTCACTGGGCGGGGTACCACTCACTTTTTCCGTGATGGTGCGATAAGTGCAACAATTATGTAAATTCTGTCCAACTAAAGTGTTTTTTCAGATCAATCATCACGAGCTATCAAGCTCCGAGCATCGTGCTTTCAGCTCTTAAGTTCTGTAGATAACCATCTATTCTGCAGTGTTAAAAAGATTGCATCTCATCTCCCTTTTCACACGTTTTTATAGTTGTAAAAAGATAGAAATACCAAATTACCTATTGAGATCATGTGTAATTTATATTATGTTTTATGTTGTTCGTAAATGTGCAGATTTATACAGAGATACAGAGTATTAGCCCTTTATTTCTAATTAACTATGCCTATTATAACTTAACATAATTCTTTGTGAAACATTAAATCAAGATTTTATGGCAAAGTTTGTTTATTAGTTTTAAATGTATGCAATCAGTGTCTGAAATGTGAACTCTGACCTAACTATTCCTTTACTCGTTATCTCTATACAGTATTGCTGTAATATTCATCATGTAGGATCATTGGCTTCATGTAGTAAGTTTCTATTCTATTCTATTCTATATACACACATACTGTATATACATATGTACATAAACACACACACATACATGTATACACACACACATATGTATGTATACATATATATGTGTGTATATATATACATATATACGTGCATATACACGTGTGTAAATACACACACACACACACACACACACACACATATAAATCCTGCAAATGAACTTTACAAGTCGAAAAGACTGTTTACATTTAATTAATCTGATTTTTTGAAGCACTAAAACTACACTGAAGCAAATTTGAGGAACAGGCAGAATTAGTAGATTCTACAGTATTATTAAATATGGTGTACTCTAACATTTGTGACAGTTCTGCAACAATAAGCACAAAATATAACATTCAAACAGGTTCAGTTTTGATTTTATTACACTTGTGTATGAAATTATGCATTTTTGTTTTTGTGTTCTCAGCAACAGGTTTAGTTTTGTTCCCATTTGTTATTAGAATAAAGCCTTAAACGTTGTTCAGAAGATTATAGTCATCTGCTGTAAAATTTAAAGTTTATTCTTTTGATTGTCACTGATTCAAAAAAACCTGTTAGCAAAGCTTTAGCAGGGTTTGCCTGCACAAGTGTTGATGCACTTTTAGAATGAACTCTTGTTCAGCAGCAACAACCCTGTTCCTTTGAGACATGTTGTCAGGAGCTGACGCAGTCAGGCCTCCTGTGGTAAAAGTCTCTGTTTCCTCAGAGAGCGAGGTTTAGATTGTGGTTTATTAGAAGGTTGCCATTTTTCTCAATACAGTCTCTGCAGTTTTGCTTCTGTATAAATCAAACATTTTACTTTTTATTAGCACTAAAAGTAAGATTTTAAAAATAGCTTTTGCGTTTGATTAAAAGATTATCAAAGTTGCATTTTGATATTTTTTTATAATGACATGGTTGTTAAATTGATGGAGTACTTGTGTGTATTTGTCAGTTTATGAATCTGTGTGAACCAAAAGTGAAAGTTGTTGTTCATGTAAATTAAATAGACATTAGACATTATTGCACTTTACAAGGACTGACGCTACCTGCAAAAAATATATATATTTCTTTGTTGTCATTGTTTTGACACAAAAGCATCAAACTTTTTTTTCCGTCCAAGTTTGTGTCGCTCTTAGGCTGATCATCTTTCCTCTTTACTTTACACGCTGATTGGGTTCTTGATGGATGACAAAACAAGTCTAGTTTGCTTAGGCCTGCATAATTAATGTACTTAAAATAAAATTATGTTTGTTCTTAGCCAAAAATAATAGCATTGCAATTTTTCTTTATATATTCTTGTTGAGCACAAAAAAAAAATCATTTGTATGCCCAATGAGTCACTCTGCAATATCTTCAGCTTACATAAAAGAGAAAGCATAATTATTACAAGTGTTTTATAAATTTACATAAACTGCAAGGCTTTGTTTAATCTGCAGCTACACCCACGGCGCGTGAAAATTCCTTCTTCCGTTGGAAAACAGATGATTCAGTGAGGCCATATTTGTCGCCATATGCTTGAATGTTTGTGTGTGCACTGCAGTGGTTGATGTTCTTTTCAAAAGGCTTTTTTGAACTTTGGGGCAGTCCTGGTCTTTTGTTGTCTAGCTGTCAGTCGCCCACACTTTTTGAACCCCCCTTTCAATCGCACAGGATGAGCCTACCCCCTCGCTCCTCAACACCATCCTCCAGCACAGCTAGGCTCTTTTATCTCCCCTCCGTTGGATGACTGTTGTATGAGGATTGGAGTGTGCATGTGTGTATCTACTGTTGTAAGCAGTTTCCTGCTCAGTAAGTAAACAGCAGCAGAAATATGAATGTTTGACCTTTCACCTTGTGTGCCATTGTCATTCATTGTGTGCCTGGTCCATCCTGCTCTCATCATTGGTTTGAACTGTAGATTTTAAATGAACGAGTTTCACACACTTTCACACACTTTCACCATCAGAAATGTGTGTGTCAGTAGTAAAGATCATTTTTTCCCCCCTTGGTTTTCTTCTAAATGGCATTAGGATGAGACTAGAATACGAATAATCACAAGATAATTCCTTTGTGGCCCAACTAATAAAGGTCAGTGGTGACAACACAGGAGCAAGAGCTACAAGCTCACCACATTTTTCATAATAGAAACTGAATAAATATTAGTTTTGAGATATACAGTACATACGTTTCTAATTCAATACCTAAGAATCAGAATCAGAATAAGCTTTATTATCATTGTACTGGGATACAGTGAGATTATGTTTGTACAGTCGTCTGAATGGGTGGAGTGCACGTTGTTGCTGCTACAAGAGCTCAGCCTTTTATTCTTCATCTGAATACTTTAGATAGAAAAAGTAAAAGGCCATGAGGATGGATAGTGGTATTACAAAAAAGATCTCTTCACATCTTGTCCTATCAGGACACGATTTAAGACATCAAAAAACTCTAGTAAGCACATTTATAAATACAATTACATATGCATTTGATGTCAAGACTTTGCGATTTGTCCATGAAGCACTTTCAGATAGGTCATAGTCCTGATGAGGATGTTCAGCCGGCAGTTCTGATAAGCATGCACAGAAGTTCTCAGGGGGAAGGGAGTTTGCGATAGCAAAAGCTTTTTCCTTAGTTTACACATGTCCCAGGAGAAATGTTATAGTCGGCCCGTATCCAAGGCCAAACAGGGGAGTCAGATTCAGATAAGCCTTAATTGTTGATTTTCTTCAAGCATACTGTTTTTTTCTTTTTTTTTCTTGACAGCCTTGAGTCCTGCTGGTACTTTCCAGATACAAAATGGCCAGCTTTTCCACTCCACTGATCTGTGCTATGAGCCTTCTTCAAGACAGACTCCTTCTCATCTCCCTCCCTTGTTCTCCTCTTCCTCTTATTTTTGCTCTCTGTGTGTGTGTCTCAGAGCTCCTGGTACACATCTTCAGAATGAAAAAATACTACAGGTAGTCCTCGACTTACGATGGCCTTGAGTTACGACGTTTCGCGGTTACGACGCACCTCCCATTCTAAAAAACATTATTATTTTTTTATTTTGAAGCCGATTTTACACAGTTTAAGGCAGTTTCCGGCAATTTCCGGCAGTTTCCGGTTTAGCTGCGGTAGCTGCGGAGGCTACAGCTTGCCCTGTACTCTCTAAAAAAGCTAAGTCTGGTCCTCTGGTCATTCAAAAAACAAAACAAAACTTGTTGGAGCAAGCTGGACAGGTAGCAGCTGAGGAAAAGTAGCTGTTTTATGGACGGCGGTTTTACAACGTAAACGAATGCAGAATCCGGAGGAGGGAGGGAGGGAGGAATGAGGAAATAGCACAATGTTCCCTCTAATTTTTCATGTGTCTGGGCATACACACAAGCTCTCTGAGCACACTGAGGACCACTATGAGCAACATCAGGACGTGCGCACTATGGCCGCACACCTGTTATAAATCTGGCATCATAGAAAGTTACATGGCTTATTAAAAGAATCAGATTACAGCAGCAACTTCCATGAGTTTGCTTTTAATATGTGATTTTGCAGCTCCCAGCTGAATGCATGCAGCTCAAAAACCAGTTTTATTTAACTACAGTCTTTATTATTTTATTTGAATTAGACGTTTTAACCCTTTAACTTTATTTATTCATGTTCCTCATAGGGAAAATCAACCTTCTTAATTAAACTGTCAGCCTCAAATAAATATACAATATCTAATTTAGATTATTTTTATTTTAATGCTTGTAGGGTTTTTGTTTAAAATCTCCACATTACTGTATTATTTTTTTATTGACAAAATATTTATTTTACTGTAAGTTTTTAAAAAGTGTATTTTCCTCCTTGGTCCCTGGGTCAACATCTGCAGAGCTCAGAAACTGATGCTTGGTTCTGGACCTGCTCCTCTGCACACCTGGCCTGGTTCTGCTCTTCCTCTTTATCACGTGACTTTATCGTGCACTGACCTCCATTCAACTTCTGCATCTTTTTCTTATTTTTCCTGCAGATTTGGTGCTTGACAAATAACTTCCTCCTTCAGAAAGGACGGGGATTGTTTATGTGTTCAGCGGTGTGTATGTGCGTGTGTGTGTGTGTGTGCATGTCTGTGTGTGCGAGTGTGCAGCTTCTCGCTGTAACGCGTTTGATATTTGACTTTATTCAGATAGAAGACATGGTGTGGATTATTTATCATACCCCTGATTTTACTTGACCTAACAACGAGATTTAAAATCTGTAGTTTTTAACACTAATTGACCCACGTACCTGTCCCGGTGTAAAAAACTCCGTGACTTCTGCATGATACGACTGTGAAGCTGCATACAAACATGCTTGCTGTTCTAAGACCCGCCTTCCTGTTAGTGATTGGTCAAAACAATGTGAGCTTCAATGTGATTGGATGTAATCGCTGTCCATCAATCATTATAAGTTGAGGCGGACCGGCGGGCTGACAAGTTAAATTTGGATGCGCACAAAGATTTTATTGTGCGCAGAGAATGTCCGGGCAGTGCGCAATTGCGCACGTGCGCAGCTTAGAGGGAACATTGCTTCACCAGCATTCCAGAGTAGGAAATTAACTCTTTTTTTCCCTTCATTATGGCTCTGAAATGTATGTGTTTTTTGATAATTATGTAGGGTACTGTGTTAGGATAGGCTAAGTGCTTGGTAAAATACAGTCTGTACGCATAAGGTGCAGTTTGGACGTATGTTTCGAGTTACGTCGAAATTCGAGTTACAAAGGAGCGTAGGAACGGAACTCCATCGTAAGTCGAGGACTACCTGTATTATGGATTTGGTGAGCTGAACTTTCAACACAATCAACACATTTTTTTCAACAAAATGACAGGGTCCTGGAGCCCTCATGTCCTACCGAGACTCACGCTGCAGGGTACATAAGGGATCTGTGGGGAGTTTGGCAGCTGATGTGTCTTTCAGTTCTGTCTTAGGAGGACGCCAAAGATGTTTATATAATTATATTCATGATAACAGTGTTTCTGTTTTTTGGCTTCAGTGTGTCCCTGTTATCAACTTTTGAAGAAGACACTGGCAGCAGTTTCGGAAATGGCAAAACTTACGAGTCTGTGTGGTTTAGTTTGCGCTACAAGTACTCAAAATCAGCTGATTTATGAGCTAAGCCGTAAGAAGGAAGCGATTGTGAGAACCGCAGGCCACTTGCGGCTTCTAGGACTCACCAGCATGTTGGAGTCTACCTTGAGCAAGAGCAGAATACTTTTTTGTTTTGTTTTTAGAAATAAGATATGTATGTGAATGTTTCTGTGAAGTGCCCTGAGACAACTTCTGTTGTGATTTGGTGCTATATAAACAAACTGAACTGAATTGCATTGAAGATGCCATGAGATATAATTTTTGTTTTGTTTTACCAATAAGAAAGGCATAACCATTCCCAACAGAGACAAAGAGCACATCTCTTTTCTGGGGTGTCCAGTCATGGGGCTTTAGAAATGAGTCTGTGATGTGATCTTTTTGGACTGGACTTGCTTTCTACAGATGTTGTCAGATCCCATTAGACTGACATTTGAGAAGTTTGATGGCCAACACTTCAGAGGATTGGTTGTGCTTATTGATCCATTCCTATTTCCTAAACAGATTTTGCTGGACTTACCTCTGTCCTTCTGATGGGAGATTGGAGTGGCAGTGGGAAGGTATTTGACTGGTTTGCAAAAATGTTTATGATGCTGGAAAATGTAAAAGAACATCAGTGCAAATCCTAAAATGTACAGAAGATAATACCAACAGAGCATTGCGTTTTACCAAGATAAGCATTTTCCGGTCATAATATTATGGCTGACATGTATTAAATAACCACTTTTATTAATTTGTTGAGGCAAACTGTACTTTTTGGTTGATTATACATGTTATTAGGCATAAAATAAATCCAAATATTTGCTCGTTTGGGCATTTTCAATAAAGCAAAGTGAGTATATTGGGATCCTGAAGACTGACATCTGGCTGTATGAATGGTTAAACAACAAAGTACCTACTGTATGTTTTCAGTCCACAACAAGTGTACCAGTCACAGAACACCAGTATAAGACTGACAGGTCTTTAATTAGGAATTGCAAAGAGAAATCTAAATCCTCTATGGCTGTGCACTGAATCACAAGAAAATAGCTAAATTAAGACTTAAAAAATAACTCAATTAAGAACATTTTTTGATAAGTACTGTACCGTGATGATTTGCACTGATTGCAAATTAAACAGATTATTTTGTTACATGCAAAGTGAATTCTTTGTAGTTATTTTCTCTATTCATTATTTAATAGTAGGATATTAAAGTGCATTAAAAACATATTTTGAACATCCTATTCTCAGAATTGTCTTTCTCTCTAGAGGTTCCTTGTTTATCTCTTGCTCTGTTTTCCGGCCTCTATCCAGCTGCTGTCCTCCGGGCCAAAGGCCACTCGACTGTAATCACTCCTCTTTAGCCTGCCAGCCCACACAGGACTTTTTCTCTGTCACTGCTACGGCTGATACAGAAGAAGCACTGACGTAGCTTTGGCTTCATTACAGGAATATTTATAAACAAACAGCCAGGGGAAGTGCTATGTAGGAAATGCCTGGTGAAGAAACCAATATAATTGAGACTATACCTGATCTCAGTTGAAGTTCATTTATTACCTGAAGTCTGGGTTTGCCTGAAGCAACATAGAGGCAAGGCCAGTTAAATGGGACAAGTGTGTCTTTTTCAGCTGCTTTTAGAGAATCACAGTGGTACACGTGTAAGTCTGTGCTCTTTTTTTCTGTACAGTTTGATTTTACAAGCACACAGAAGGTGATGTGTACTTTTCTTTACTTGAAATGGGCCCTGACGGTGCTGCCGTTCAAAGCACACTCTGAACCTCCGAACTGCAGGCAGTCAAAACTGTCTAAAGCTCAGATATGCACAACATGTTGCACAGTCTGACACCTCATGAGGGGTGAAAGCAGTGCCTCCAGTAAGCCTGTAAGTCTACAGGAACACATACAATCAGTCTGTCTTTGTTGTACATACACCTACAAACATTGCTTTTTTTAACACAGTCTCTGAACACTTCGACATACCGGTCTTTTTTTTTTTTACTCTATTAGGATATAAAGTCAACCTTTATGGACATACATATGTTCATTCTTTGTTTTAGTTTTTTGTGAATTAACTACTAATGTGTCAAACTTCTTTGAAATTATTGAGTTTATAAGGAGTCCTACAAATCTTAAATAATTTTATTCACAGTGTAAGGCCATACTAGGACTTCTTCCTTCGTATTTGTTGTCCTTTATAAATAGAAAGTCCATCGGAGGATACTCTCTTCATTGTGAGAAATTGTTTTAACTTTCGGTGCCTAAAGTCCAAAATGAACTTGGAATGAAATTTGTTCAGTTTTCTTCTCCGTCTTCTTGGAACCAGTTGCAGAAATACATGAACCTAAAGGAGCTGTTTTCACTAAATGTTATTAAGGCTGTTCTTACTGATTTTGAAAAGGGATCGTCTGTCTGTAAATGTTTTAACTGAAGAATATTTAAATTAATTTGTTAATGATGGAATTAACTTTTTTTGTTTTTGCTGTGAATGTTCTGTAATCTCTGTGCTGCTGCCAGTCTTGGCCAGGATTCTTTTGCAAAAGAGATTTTTAATCTCAATGGGATTTTCCTAGTGAACTAAAGGTTAAATAAATATATATATA
>JBBPBX010025392.1:0-18218 GCA_038048925.1 Garcialebias charrua | reverse complement strand
TATATATATATATATATATATAAAAATAAATATATAAACACATTCCCAAAGGAAATATGAAAGGATTTTGATGTTCATGTGCTAACAAGTACCGGGTGTGTAGTTTCAGTGTCTCCTTTGAGCAAACAACTTTATTTTTGCATGTAATGGTTGAGCGTATAAAGCTGAGAGGCCCTATAATGACCTATGTCGCTGTCTTGGAACAAAACTGTTCTGTAGATTTGTATTTGCTGAGTTTCTCTTCTAATGTCTTTTCATTGCACACATTCAGATTAATTCATATTCTAGGAAAATGCTCCCACAATATTATTTTTATTTTGCCATCTGTCATGGATTGGTGCTTTTTCTTTCTCATTTCACAGTCCATTGATGTGTACTGCTCTTTTTCCCATGCTCTGGGAGATGTGCAGCATGGCCTAACCAGAGATCACCATATTGATTGCCAGGCACACAGAAAAAGGGCTGTCCCTGCGATGTGATACAGAGATACTGAGTGGGCCTAATCAGCACCTATTGACTATTTTATGTTTATTCCTGATTAGTTGTTTTCTATTCAGCATGTCTGCTATAAAATACGTGGCAGTTGTGACACTTTGACTGATATAATGTTTCTAGAACATTTGTCCCAACACAGGAAAAATTTGGAAATAAATCAGAAACAGCAAGATGGCATTTTATCAAATAATCAACACAGACACGTTTAATCATGTCAGCATCATTCATCCAGGCGTGAACACACACACACACACAGACCACAACAGAACACCTGCTCATTCTCATGCGTGCACACGGTCACTCAGTGATGTGAAAGCAATTGGCTGCAACAGAGGAGAGGCCAACTCCTGGAGTCGGTTGCTAATGGCTACAGGTTCCAGGGGAGCAGGAAAAGATGTCGATAATGACAATGTCACTCCCAGCCAACCAGCTCAGATAGGAACAGGATTCACATTCAGACTCAAATGCATGCAGGTCTATTGGTAGTGCACTAGATACACACATGCACACACACACACACACACACACACACACACAGAGATGACATTGAAATAGGGGAGCAATTTTCTTCCAAGCAGACAAATGTATTATTATAGCTGTCAAAAGTACACTTTCCACCAAATGGCTTTTTTGGCTCAGTGCTTAAAATAATTCTCAACCATGAAACAAGCAACAATAATCACCACAACATTCAATTATTTTTATGAAAAAAGGGCAATACATTTTAGGGATGCACAATATTATTGGCATGGTATCGGTATCGATCGATATTAGCATTAAAGTTAAACATCGGACATTGGCCATTCCATTAAAATAACTCACTGATATAAAAGACGCTGTTTTTATATGACAATCCAGTGACAAGGATGCTGCAGCGCCAGCACAACGTGATGAAATTGCGTGCGCCTACCTGATCTGATCACGCTGGAGAGGAAAAAGTCAAAACGTCAGGGGTGTGGAAGTTTTAATTTTTATTTTTGAGGATATTGGATTAAGAAGATTTTTGGACTACGTTGATTCTCGCTAAATACATTGTCCCCAGTCAGAGATATTTTTCCAGCATAGCCTTACCTGAGTTACAACCCGTCATTTCCAACATCATTGAGAAGCTATTAGCCGATAGCACTTGGGTGAGTTTTACCACAGACTTTTGGACGTCAATTGTTAGCCCCGTTAGCATGAATAGTCTTACAGCACAATGGATAGACAAAAACTTTGAACTAAAAAGGCTGTCCTTCATGCACAGGACTGCAGAGGATCCCACACTGCAGCTAGGAATCTGGACTAATGCGGTGACTAATGCTAATAAATAACATTTAACACTTTTCATTTAATATAAGTTCAAATGTTATGCATATCATATGGCTGTTACTAAATATATGTCACCAGCTCTTACAGCTGTTGCACAATTTTTGTAGCAAATAAACCTAAATAAGAGGGCTATGTTCTGACAAAGGAAATTAGATTTAAAATATCGGTATCAGTATTGGTTATCAGCCAAATAAGTTTGAACATATCGGCATATTAGATATCAGCCAAAAATTCAATATTGTGAATTTCGTTTTACTGCTGGCTAATCAAACCATCTTTTAGGAGTTTTTATTTTTTATTTATTTTTTTATACATATTGCAAGCTGGGTTTTCTATAGTACTGGTAAATGGCCTGCAATTTTTATTAGGTCAGACTGGGTCCTAATTTGGTTTTGATCTGTTTCGGGTGTGATAGGAAGAATTTCCTTTGTACATCTACCAGGACTGTCAGCTGTTTCCAGCAAGCATTAAGGATGTGCAGTATTTAACTCCGTTGTATAAATTATTTTAATGCTTGTGATGTTTTCAGGACATTTTATTAATCAAACAGTTCTCCTCTTGTAGTTTGCAAATATAAGCAGGCCAACCAGATTAAAACAATGCTGATGAAGATGATGTAAGTGTATACAAAATCTAAAAGATGGCTGCATTGTTCTGCTGTTCACATTGGCTTCATCACTGATTGCCCCATCTGGTTTTCTAAGTAAACCTACAATACTGTATTTCTTTTGACAACAGACAGCTCATTAATAATGTAGTCCATTGTAACTTTACGTAGGACTCTGATAAGTTCCTTCGTGATTCTTCAGTTCTTGTTGTTGTCCGTATGAGTGCAGTGAGTTCACGATGCCTTTCACTTGAATGCCTGTGGATCAGCAAACAAGCTCAGTGAAGAGGAAAGATGGAGAGAAAAGTATCAGTTAGTGAGGGAACTGAAAGACAAGAAGAATCCTGACAAAAGAAGAAGTAAGGACGAGATAACAAGGTAGAAAGATTGAAAAGAGTTCCTAAATCAACAAATTAGAGGCTCCAGTCACCCCATCATCTCCAGCAGAGCGTTAAAATGAGACTTAGTGTCTGATGCTTTGTCTCTGCAGACCAAACAATGATTAATATCAGTCATGTTTTCTAATGCTGAGCAGAGCATAAACCTTATTGTTGTCCTAATGGGCCGT
The DNA here is from genome assembly GCA_038048925.1 of Garcialebias charrua. NCBI lineage: Eukaryota > Metazoa > Chordata > Actinopteri > Cyprinodontiformes > Rivulidae > Garcialebias > Garcialebias charrua. The sequence continues at coordinate 15,237 of JBBPBX010025392.1, read as the reverse complement.
GACCATGTAGACTAGCCCCGACTAATGGGATTAACCTGACACTTGCAAATTCTAGCCAGATATTCATACTAGATCTATTAGTGTTCCCACAAGAGAGTTTTAATATTTAGGTTGTTTTTGTTTCATTCTCAAGTAAAGATAATGTTAGAAGAGACTAAAGCTGTAGAGCAAGACATAAATATTTATCAGTAGTAATCAAGTTATTCTTCTTGGAGATAAACAGAAATCCGTCGTTGCAGCAAGATGGTTAAACTCGCGGCTAGCTTGATGATGACAACAGTTTCTCAGTCTTTATCCTGTCTGTTGTTGTTTCTTATTACATATTAAGTGATTGCCTCTTGCACACATTTAACTTTAATTCGGTTTGCTCTTACTGTCTTATTGTTTCCACATCGTGAATAAGACAATCACTTTTTAAGAACAGGCATGTTGTATGCACAGCATCTGTGCTACAGTATTTCCGCTCAAAGTCACAGCAGGCTCTTTCTTTTCATAGCAATGAGTAAGCATTATGGTAATTGTCATGGCAGAGGTCACTGAGGTAGTCAAAAAGCTCCCTGGTGGCAGGCTGCCAGGGGTGGACAAGATTTGCACTTAAATGCTGAAGGCTGTAGATATTGTGGCACTTTCGTGGTTGGCAGGTCTTTTCAGTGTCATCAACATTGAAACCAGGACCAGGACAACACCTACTATGTGGCAGACCTGGGTGGCGGTTCCCATTTTTACAAGCGGTACACAGATGTCTCACATGATTGCTAAGGAATTTCTATAGTGAATGTTTGTAGGTTTCAAGATGAGTGTTTTTCTGGACTGAAATTGAGAAGGAAATGCAAGTAAACCTTAATGTTTTGGTGCAAGATATTAAAGTGGGTTGGAGTTACACTGTAAGAACAGAGGTAGATCTTATTTTCTGTTTTTGCTTGTTCAAGGCAGTGCAGAGTGATGGATCCTGGCTAGTGGAGGGAACAATTTTATCCACCACCAAGTGCAAAGGCGTAGCCAAAGGGTCACCAATGGTGGCCTTGACCATGATATGATATGATATACGATATGATATGATGGTGGCCTTTTTGGATTTTGACATCAAACCAATTTTCAATAGTGACCTTTCTCATACCCAGATGCAGCCACACACCAAAATGGAAGTTGACACATTGCTTAGTTTTCAAAGATGGACAGATTAACAGAGAGTATTTCCAATTACCCCTCTTTGCTCTGTGACAGGGATCAAAAGATGGGGACCGAAGAGTATGCTCTTACTATTGAGGGATTATACTTCTCGGCTTCTCCATGAAAGTTGATTCCATGATGTAGGAAGAGAGGCTCCAACCGAATGTCAAACCTCAGATTCAGGAGGAGTAACTGTGGCTTTCATCCTGGTTGTGAAACAGTGAACCAGGACCATTGCAGGGTTGAAAAAGTTGTCATGACTCTCTAGTCTACATGTGTTTTGCGGACCTGGGGAAGACTTATCACCTTGTTCATGAGACATTTGTGGGAGAAGTTGCAGGATTATGGGGTGCAGGGGTTGATTCTAGGGCTATCTGATCTCTGTATAACCAAAGGACGAGAGGAGTCCACATTCTTGGCACGAAGTCAAGTTCACAGTCTGTGCAGGTTAGCCCCTGCCAGGGCTGTCTTTTGTCTCCGATCCTGTTTGTGGACTTTAGGGACAGGATCTCAAGGTGCAAGCTTGAAGAGAAGGGTGTATTTTGTGAACCTCGGGGTCTCGTCTCTGCTTTTTGCAGATTATGTAATTCTGTTGATGTCTCCAGGCCATGACCTTCAGTGTGCAGTGAATGGATCACAGCTGAGTGTGAAGCGGCTGGGATGAGTGTGAGCTCCTATAAGTACCAGGCTTTAGTTCTCAACCAAAAACAGTTTTCCTACAAATGTATTTAATAAGTGGTTACAGTGAAATTTAAACAAAGATTTACTGTCATGTTGTCTTTTACACCCTTATGCAGACTCCAGCTAAAATCATCTCATACTTATGTTACAGATTCTGTTTAAAAGAGCATTTATGAAACCAGGTCTGAGGTTTAAAGATTACATTTTCTTCAGTTATTGTTAGATGAGGCATCTGTGCAGCACGTGAGTTTGCATACTGACACACTGATACTTGTCCACATCCTTTGTTGGGCTGCAGCCGGGCTGAAAGTCTACATTATACCACCCGCAGCATTCTGTGCATATGTGATATTGAAGGTAGTTAGATTAAGAAGATAATACTGAATCGACTCAGATTGCACGTAGATTTAATTAATACTGATTAAAGCAAAGTTTCCAGTAGCTGAAAGAACAACGTGCTTAACTTTAGAATCAGAATCAGAATAATCTTTATTGACATTGCACCGAGGTACAACAGGAATATGTACGCAGTCGTCCGAAAGAGGGACTAAGTGTTGGATATCTGCATAGCAGACTTAAGCAGGCTTTTTATGTCTTTATCACTCAGGTTTAAGATGTCTGACAAAGTGTAGCATTTTACTCATGGAGATAAATGACAAAATGATTCACTCCATTATCAGTTTGCTTTGTACGTGCAGTCTCCACCTACGTGCAAAGTGATGCAGGAAGTCAGTGAGACTCGGGGGGGGGGGGGTGTTCTGATCTTCAAGGCCCTGTTCGCAATGTTGTGTGGAGAGAGAAAGGTTTGGGTCGAACATTCCCTTCTTTCTGTTTAACAGAGATAAAACTTAACAGCAGCAGCTTGGTAAAATAAAGAAAGGCTGAGAAAAAGGGAAATGAGAGAGCTGACGGAGAGAATGACACAGCCTAAATAAAATATTTTCAAAACAGCATTTTCCCATCAGCCTCTTGGTCAGTAATGTCATACTGTTTGTTTGTTTGTTTGTTTGTTTGATTGATTGATTGATTGATTGGTAGTGTTCTCCCTTTCTGTCCTATTTTTATTCATGCAATATTTTCTCTTTTTTCTTACATCAGATTATTCATCAGATATTCTTACATCAGATTATCCTCCTCGCTGCTTTGAACCATGCTATACAATATATAACCATGCTATACAATATATAACCATGCTATACAATATCACATCATGCTGATGCTGATCTGTTTTCTTGTTGCTGTGTTCATCTGTGACCATTTGCTCATAATGACTCATGTTCGTGCTGCTGTTTGTAATGATGTTTTTCTATTACTCTAGGGCTTAGTGTATTTCTAGTTGGATGTTTTTCTTAGTTATATCCTAGATGTTATTACTGTTTTCTCTTACATTTTGTTGTTGGATGTAACTGGGACCCTGTGTACATAATCTCATTTCATCACTTGTACCACATGCGGTGCAAATGACAATAAAGACTCTGACTCTGACTCTGCTTCCTCTTAGCGCTAATAAAATGTCACGACTGTTTTTGTGGTGTTTTAAAATTTTTACACGCAATAGTTTTAACAAACTGACACAGGTAATGAAATCAGTTTCTGTTTTACAGGAAGTATTGTGGACAAAACAAGCCTGCGTAACAAATGAGACCCAGTTTAATTCATTTTCAGAAACTTTGCTCGTTATTTCTTTAAACTCTTGTTATGTACATCAGTTTTTGTTTGAAGATTCAAGATAATTGCAACAAAGAAAAAAGTTTATCCATCCATTATCTTTTACTCGCTTCTTCCTTTTCAGATCATGGAGGTCACTGGTGCCCATATCCAGCCTTCACTGAGTGAGAGGCGGGGGACACCCTGGACAGGTCTCCAGTCCATCACAGGGACACACAGAGACAAACAAGACAAACAACCATTCACTCTCTCACTCACACCTAGGGACCATTTAGAGTTACCAATCAGCCTAACATGCATGTTTTTGGTCGGTTGGAAGAAACTGGAGAAAGCCCACGCATGCACGTAGAGAACATCCGACCTCCACCCAGAAAGGCCCCCTGGCTGGGATTCGATCTGGCAACCTTTTCCCTGAGAGGCGGCAGCTCTGTGCCATCATGCTGCCCAGAAAACAGTTTATTTTTAGTTTATATTTTGTCCAGATGTGCTAATTTATAAAGTCTGAAAAGTTTCTAAATTAACAAGCAACGGGATTTCTTAAGAGGCATTTTCTGCACATTGTCAGACATAATGAGTTAATTTACACCTTATCTAGGAAGGGGGAGTGGTGGCGCAGAGGTTAGAGAGGGTGGGCCTGTGATTGGAGGGAAACCGGTCAACTCCCCGGTTCAACTTCCCAGACCGACAACATCAAAATCTGGGTGGAAAAGGTGAAACATCCTCACCTGCCTCCACCCTCATTTGCCCCATGCTTGGCCCATGAGCAAGGCCCTTAACCCCTCCAGCTGCTCCCCGGGTGCCCTAGATGGCAGCCCACGGCTTCACATGTGAGCTTACATGTGCATTGGGAAAAATGCAGATAAATAAATTCCCCATTGGGGATTAATAGAGTAATATACAATAAAAAATAAATAAATAACATAAAAGTAAAAATAAAAAAATCTGACCGAACCTGAATTGATTTTCTGAACCCAAATTATCGGTTGGTCTTTCAGTATACGTATTAAGAAAAACACAAGTTATATTGAACACATTTATAGCTCTGCTCTGATCAAGTTTCTGTTATTTTTATTTATTTCTCAATAGGATAGAAAAACAGGAAAGACAGAAAGTAAGACTACAAAATATAATAAATATACACAAAGAGAGCACAACGCAAATACACCCGACCGCTGTCTATAAACCTGCAAAGAACATGACAGAACACAGCAACAAAATACATATGTATAAAATACTTAGAATATTCATGGCTTTGCAGTAGATCTGATCAAGTTTCTTACTAAGATGATATGTCATTGTGGAATAAGAAACTTTTTTTTATCTGTTCTGAAAGGTCATACATAGAAAACAGTCTCCTGTATCCTGCTAGTTGTGTGATAATTAATACAGTAGACACATTTATTATCCAGCACTAAAACTATCTCACCTGTACCGTTTTAGACTGTTTATAATAAAGTGCATCCTATACCAGACTGGATCTACTGGATATGTCACCACAGAACAAAATAGTGCATTGTAACATCAGTATTACTATCAAAAAACTTTAAAACAGAATATGTATGTGTAAGGGGGAAATGTTTAATTGTGATAAAAAATTAAATCCTACCCACAAATGGGTTTTCTTTAAGTAGCCCCATAGAAGGTACAGGTGGTCCCCGACTTACGACGTCATCGACATACGACGTTCCGGACTTACGAGCTGACTAAGGAACAGTAAAGTTGTACAGAACATACAGAAAATACAGCACTGGTATGTGTTTTTAGATGAAAGTGTGTTAGCTAACCGTTTGTAAACAAAGTTCTGAGCATTTTTATGAACCAATATGTACGTTTGTGTTGAAAAATGGGTGTTTGTAGTAGCACTAGCATACATTTTCCGACTTACGACCGAAAATCCGGACTTACGAGCTACATGTGTTTTGGGTTCCGACATACGAGTTTTCGTGTTACGAGCACCTCGCACGAACGGAACTTGCTCGTAAGTCGGGGACTACCTGTATTAATGTCTGAATAAACTTAACTATCACTGGATTATTATTTTATTATCAACACCCGCTTCGAACGTTATCAACCATTAAATGGTCATTATCAGTTATTATCATCCCCATAGGTAGCGGTCAGACTGCTCCTCCTGTACCTCCTAGTAGGTTTAAAGGTACGTTATCACCGTTGGTAGCGATGACAGCAGGCTCCGTCTTTAGCTACGTGTTAAAGTTTTGAGTAAAGGGTCTAGCGTTACGTTTAGGCTCTTGGTTAGGTTTAGGGTTGGTCCTCTGGGTCAGGTGTACAGTTAGGTTTAGGAAAACGGCTATATAAGCTGAAAAAGGCAAAAAACAAACACTTCCGAGTTCACGGCAACACGCAGCCTACTCATAGAGATAATAACGCAAATAACGTTCTTTTAAACCTGCTAGGAGGTAGATTGGACAGTTTCGCCGCTATATATGGGGATGATAACTGATAACGCCCACTGAATGGACTGACAACATTCGAAGCCGCTTATGTGATTACTCATCCAGATGCTCATCATCATTTACTGGTTAGTCCTATGTAATCATCTTCAGTGTTTATCATCCTTCTGTTTCTTCGATGTTGCAGCTTCTGGAGACCTTTAGATATTTCTCATTGAAGCTCTCCATACATTTAAAACTGTCTGTATCACTTCCTGTATCAGATTTCTTCCTATACAGGAACTTCCATCTTATCTCCGTCTACCGTTCCATATCATTTTCCAGAGTGTTTGGGCGTTGTGTCTTCTCTCTGGTTCCTGGGATCATCTCACACCCCATCTGGCCTCTTGCTTCTTCACGTTATTCACGTGGCTGCTGGCAAGTTCCCCATCACATGTGCCTCTCATGTCTCTCTCTTTCATTTCCTCCCCCCACAAACATGCAAAACAAAGAAGTTAACACTTCTCCGAGTACGTTGAACGTGTCTTCATCATAAGATATTTACTTTTCTGCCTGGTAGTTTATTTTTTGGCGGTGCTGAGCTTGCAGTTTTGCTGGATAAATCCTATACTCCGGTCTGGGAGCGACGGCGGCTCCCCCCTCCTGCCTCCGGTCCTCGCAGGCTGGCATCCTAGACCAAAGAGTGTGCATTCGTAATGCTCCCCTGGCCTCGATGAGAGAGATGATTGGTAGAATTAATTGTGGCTCGAGGGCTGAGTGGGAATAAGTGAGAAAAAAAGGCGTGACTGAGGGATGGAGGGGAGAAGGGAGGGCGTCTTGCTGGTTTTAGTGTTGTGCCAAAAGAAATGAAATGTTTTCAGCATTCACGCCGCTTGTCCCACCGGATTAATACGAGTAGTCCTATTCTCTTTTATAGCTCCGTTTGGCGTCCTCTGTTTGGGATTTACTGTACACCCGTGCTTGCTTGGGGAGATAAGACAACCCACTACAGAAACAATCATAATGGAATGGCCTTCTCATTCCCCTTGACAATAATGTTATGAACGAGGTGTCATTTGATGGGATAAATGGGGCTTTTAAAGAGGTGTGTGTAATCTGTGAAAGATGTCTTTATGTGTGTGATTGTTGTAAATGAACTGTTCCGTGCTCTCCGCTCTTTTCCGATGGCCCTGGATTAATGATCGATGAAATCAGAGATGAGATCCAACAAAATAAATAATTGTTCTTTGTTCTCTTGTGAGATTTTAATCCATTTTGTTCCCTTGAAACATCACTTTTCACAAGGTTTTCAGAATCTGTTGGAATCCTGGCAAAAACCAATGCAGATATGTTCCTGTCTTTGATTTTTTTTGTACATCTACCTTATAATGTTTTTGCTAATTTTTGCTACTTTTTCTTTTTCTTTTGTTTATTGTTTAATGTATTTGTATCATTGATGTTCATCATTCTTTAGTTTGTAGCAGGTCGTTTTCGTAAATGAGCCCTCGAGGCTCAATAAGATTTACCTGACTAAATAAAGGTTGAATGAATGAATGAATATTGTAAAAATGTAAAGTTTAATGCAAACAAAACATTTTTAAGGTGTGAAGAGGTGTGTTTGCATCAGTTTCTGAATCTCTTCGTCAATGTGAGTGTGTCCATGAAGGATTTATATGCTGGTTTTATAGGATCGCTTCATGCGATCCCAGTATGGGAATATAAAAAGCTGGGGGTGGGGAGTGTGTGTGTGTGTGTGAGGGAACTGTTTCAGGGTGAGAGGAGGGTTTGGGGGAAGCAGTCTCATCATTTATTTATACAACCTACAGAAGAAGAGGGTCTGCCTTCCACGAGCCGCCCTGAGAGTACAGTACAGGTCAAGAGTTGTTTTTCTAGCTACCAGCACAATTCACAATCTGAAAACATGGTTTTGGGGAAAAAAAACAGCTAAGTCAAAGTGTGCTTTCTTTCTATTCACTTTATTTTATTGTCTAAACAGCCAGACAAAATAAATATCAAGTTATTTTAGGGCTTTGATCATTTAAGCAACAACTGTAGTAATGGTTGTCACATGCAGTATATTTGTTGAATACATATTTAGATGGGCTAAAGTAGGTCAAATTTGTCCTTTACTGATAAAATTGTCAGGATTTTCTCATGTTTACTGTAAATGATATTCAATGAATCCAAACGCATTCTATATGATTTTGTGCGTTGACTTCAGAAATAATCTACTGTATGATTTATTTATCAGCCCAATTGGGAGTTAAAACTTGACTGCATGTCTGTGGTTTATAGTCATTAAATGTTGTTAAACATAATTATATCTTTTTTTTTCCCTCGGGCGCAGTTGGTAGAGCTGCTGCCTCTCAGCCAGAAGGTCGCCGGATCGAATCCCAGCCCGGGGCCTTGCTGGGTGGAGTTTGAATGTTCTCCCTGTGCATGTGTGGGCTTTCTCCAGGTACTCCGGTTTCCTCCCACAGACCAAAAACATGCACGTTAGGCTGACTGGCAACTCTAAATTGTCTCTAGGTGTGAGAGTGAATGGTTGTTTGTCTCGTTTGTCTCTGTGTCCCTGTGATGACTGGAGACCTGTCCAGGGTGTCCCCCTCCTCTCACACAGTGACTGCTGGATATGGGCACCACCGCCACCCAAATAGGAAGAAGTGGGTAAAGACAATGGATGGATGGATTTGCTTTGGATGAATTACTGGAAGGTTCAGCACCTAAATTATTTTAGGTCTATCCAGTCTGAATGTTCTTTGAACCCTAGTTTGTTGAAATCCCTGAAAGCAAAGAAGTGTAGAGTTTATTTTTGGACTGGAAGTGTCTCTGGACTGAAGCAGAAGGTGTCACCACACAGCACTACAAGAACAGGCTCTTTATTCCCTACAGGGCTGAAAATGTCTCTGATACACACCATCCCAGCCCAGGGCACCATGACGGTTGCCTTTAGTATCCTGCAGCAAACCTTTGAACATTGGCTGAAGGATATGCTGGAGGGGGTCATGTTTGTGTTCTGCTGTAAAACAATGACATTTGTGAGGAAGACTCCAGAATGACTGACTCATGACGTTCTCGGGGGGTTCTCACTTTACTCGCTTGAGTTGTAGAGACTCGCAGTCTTGCCACTTGAATTTTGAGCATGCTTAAAAAAGAAAGTTTGAAAATCTTTTCTCAAAATAGTCTCAAACTTGTCTCAAGAAAACCAGAGCTTTATTTTGACACCTGCACTGGAGCTGTCGTCTGATAGAGAACACGTCCAGGTCATGCAGAACACAGCTGTACAGTTCTGTGGTCCCTTTGTTGCAACACAATTCAGACTGGAACTGCATTTTGTTGTGTTTTCTCACAATATTGAATCAAGTTGCTAACTAATCTCGAACAGTCCCAGCCCAGTGAGATACTATCCTTAACTTAGATTGAGCGTTAATCCCCAAACTAATTCATAGACTGGAGGGGAAAAAAAGTTTTTTATGTCATTTATCGTTTTTATTTTATTTGTTCTGGTCCATTCTTGAACTTAATCTTTCTAACCATTCATCCATAGTATAATGAAAAATCATGCCAAGTCTACAGGCAGAGACGTCAGAATTAAAATGAACATTGATTTAATCTAATATGCACCATGTCCTGCAGTAACTGTATGGAGAGTCTCTGTAGTGGTTGTCAGGGACACACGAGCTAAAAAGGTTTTCTTTCATTCAAACCAACTACATCAAGCTGATGTTATAGAAAGCAAATTGATTTTTTCTTGTTTTTTAAGACAGTTCACATCTTGTTTTAAATACTTTTCCTGTTCTAGTACAGTACACAAAGTTTTGTTTTACAATCTATATATTTATCCCCAGTTGCATGCTGAAGTATCCCTAGGAAAAACGCAAACCCCTTGACTAAACCCTTCATCCTCCATATGTTGATGTGGGAGTGCAGCTGTAGACTTGAATTCAAAGAACTCTTACCCTAATTGTTGTTTTTTGTTCTCACACATAAACTATACAGACTGATGTGAGCTTGTTCTGTACAAGTACACACAGTACACACATCACTGATGTGCTTCTGTGTGTTCAGGTCAGCAGGACAAAAAAGAGACAGGTGCAAACACGTCAACCTGAAACACTACTCTATTCTTTCCAACACACTCAGTCAGCACCCAGGGAAATTAGATTTTAAAAATATACTTTTTTCTTGTACAACCATTCTTATTCAACTATCTCACCCTTAAATAAAATGGAATGGTGATACGGCAACCACAAAACAATACAAAATTATGTCTAAACGTTTAATGTGTAAAATATTTACTTGATTTTTTTTTTTACACAAAAATGCATCATTTTACAAAACGTTTCTAAAAACAATATAAAATCATTGCCTAAAAATAAACTGATTTTAGCACTAAACAGCATGGTTGCTGTCTTCTTTAATCTAATTTTTATTTCTGATTTTTTTTATCAGTTGTTTCTGCGTAATTAAATGCAACCTGTGTTTTAAGATGCACACAAAACATTCTTGCATCAGGCATTTTAGATAACACAGTTACACACACTGTAATAGAGACAGTGGTGATCAGTCCAATCATAAACCAGCGTTTCAGACAATCGTTCAATCTTCTTTTGTGCATATTTGCCTCATTCTTATAACTTTGCATTAAAATATCACAGGTTAAATATCTAATGTCATTTTGACATTAAATAACTGTTTAAAATAAAATCCAATCCTAATAATATAAATGATAATAATAATAGAAATGTTCTTATAATTCTTTGTGTAGAAATAATTTGAAATGGGTGTGTAAGTGTTGCTAAAATCAATTAGGGTCCAAGTAATTTACATACACGTCATCTGTTCTGTACATCATCAGCTGCAGTTTATTAAAGGTTCAGTATGCAGTTTCTGTAGAACTGCAGCAGTTAGAAATATTTTCAACAGGCAAAGCATTCTGATCCCTCCCCCTCAGAGCCATATGTGGCTCTGCCCCCTTGTGGTCTGTTGAATTTCAAATTCAAGCTCTGTTTTTATTGGCTGATTCAAATTCAAGCTCTGTTTTTATTGGCTGGTTACAAACTCTGTTTTTATTGGCTGGAAAATGGCGGGTCACCTTTTCTTTTTAGAAATGCTTATTTACCACCTGGAGAAGCAAGGGGACAATATTTTTTTTAATTTTTTTTCAGAGATTACCTGGCTAACATCAGTCTGTCAGGAGGTAGTGACAGAGTGAAGAAATATGTTCATAAAAAAAGCTACATACTGCAGCTTTAAGGCATGACCAGTCTGTAGAAGGTTCTTGTATTAACTTGTTGCCAGATGCATTTGGGGCCATTGTATGGCCACCAAACATGTACTCATGTTTGTGTCTTGTTAACATTAAATGAGAAAAAATATTATCTGATGAAAATCATAAGATATTTAAATGAACTTGGCTTCTTTGCAATATTTGAGGTCTGAAAATGCTGCATCAAGGCATAGCTTTGTCAGCAAGGCGGGAAGCCCTGCTCTGATCTTGCTCCTGTCTGGCACCATGTAGGAGAAAAAGAGTACCGGTAGCTTGCCAGTTAGCAAGCTAAACAGGCAGAAATTTAGCTGCTTTACACACTTAAGTCTGCCTGTGCTGTTCAAACGCATTCCCCCCGTTAGCAAGGCTAAACATAAGAGTGAACTTAGCCGTTATCAAGCTAAACAGGCTGGAAGTCAGCAAGGCAGAAAAGTGGCTGTTAGCTGGGCTAAACGGGGTAAGCAGATGCTATAAGTTAGCATGCAGGCTAAACGAGCAGCAAGCAGGATCAAACTGTGTGGCGACGCCCTGGGCAGGGAGTGAGCTCACCTCCAGTCAGACAGTTAAGCCACATACAAGGGAACTGTGGTCAGGTTAAAGCGGGGTGACGTGCAAAAAGATTAGGGAAATGAGACCATGTGGCATATTTATAACCTGGGAGGGCGGGGCTTCCTGTGCATGCAGCAGTCTCATTTGCCTTGAAAGGCGTGTTGAGAGAAACTTCTTCAGGTTGCTCTCGCGAGGGCACAATCCCCATACTACTGTGTTGTACCGAGTGTACTGACCAAAAGGGAACTGGAGGTTATGAATACAACCAATGTTCCCTGAGAGAGGGAAATGAGGTACAACACAACCGGGGATTGCGCCCTGTACTACTGTGTTGTACCGAGGAGTGTACTGATCAAAAGGGAACCATGGTTCATTTCCTACTGTGGGCAACAGTAAATTCACTGCTCATTTTAAGGCGAAGTGTGCAACTGTTAATTTTGACATGACTAGTCCTTGACTTACGACGGAGTTCCGTTCCTATGCTGCGTCGTAACCCAAATTTCAACGTAAGTCGGAACACACGTCCAAACTGCACCTTATACGTACAGTACTGTATTTTACCAAGCACTTAGCCTATCCTAACACAGTACCCTACATAATTATCAAAAAACACATACATTTCAGAGCCATAATGAAGGGAAAAAATAGTTAATTTCCTACTCTGGACTGCTGGTGAAGCCTTTCCTCCGTCCCTCCTCCGGATTCTGCATTTGTTTATGTTGTAAAACCACCGTCCATAAAACAGCTACTTTTCCACAGCTGCTGCCTGTCCAGCTTGGTCCAACAAGTTTTGTTTTGTTTTTTGAATGTCCAGAGGACCAGACTTAGCTTTTTTAAAGAGTACAGGGCAGCGGTAGCCTCCACAGCTAACCGGAAACTGCTGGAAACTGTGTAACTCGGCTTTTCAAAATAAAATTGTCAAATTTTTTCTTTTTTAATGGAGATGCGTGTCGTAACCAAGAAACGTCGTAAATTTAATAAACATAAACATAAACAAACTTGAGACCGTCGTAAGTCGAGGACTACCTGTACTTGGAAATGGACTCAGTGTATGCTTTTTAAATTTTTAATCGGTTTGCTATAATTTGCCACCGTCTTTCTCTCTGCTTAATGACGGCAGTGGTATTTCCCTTTTTATTGATCATGTGTTTCATCTCATATGTGTCCTAGATTATCTGTTGCCCTGCTGGAGAGAAGTGGGATGTACATGTCTTGCTGTCCATGTTTAATCAGAAAATCTGTAAGCCATTGACTGGGTCATATAGGAAAACCGTGAACTCATTCATCCGAGATGATTTAAACTTAGCGGCCTCGTTTAAAGCTCAGCTGACATCATCTTTTAACTTTCCATAAAATGGCACAACATATATATATATATATATATATATTAAGATTGACCTCTGATCGTTTTTGCTAAAACAATGTGAAATTAATGAAAATTCCTCTCCAAAATAGTTTAAAATTAGCGCCGTTTATTTACACGGTAAATTCGGGTTTTTCCGGTCACGTGATTGTGACGTTACATACAGATCTCTGCTCCAACGGCACATTTAATACAATGAATAAAGATACAAACGCATCCATCGAATTTAGCCATTTAAAACTTTAGATTTTAGCGATTTGGCTTCAGTTCGTGAAGAAGAAGTTATTTTGAGTGATCAAAAATCAAACAGCATGGTTTCTTTTGTCCGTGCTGCTTTTTTTTCAGGAGAGGTTTCACATTCAATAAGCGAGCAGCAGATGTCAGCAAAGCCATTGTGATTCCTCTTACAGAGCACTGTAAGATTTATCACGATGGCTTTGCTGACATCTGCTGTTCACTTCATGAATAACTTCTTCTTCACGAACTGAAGCCAAATCGCTAAAATCTAAAGTTTTAAATGGCTAAATTCGACGGACGTGTTTGTATCTTTCTCCATTGTATTAAATGTGCCGTTGGAGCAGAGATCTGTGTCTGACGTCACAATCACGTGACCGGAAAAACCCGAATTTACCGTGTAAAAAAACGGCGCTAATTTTAAACTATTTTGGAGAGGAATTTTCATTAATTTCACATTGTTTTAGCAAAAACGATCAGAGGTCAATCTTAATATATATATATATATACTGTATATGTTGTGCCATTTTATGGAAAGTTAAAAGATGATGTCAGCGGAGCTTTAAGCATGGCTTGACGTTTCTGCAACCTTTTAAGCTACTTGCGAGTTCAAGTGCATCTTCCTGCCGGTATCCTATATAAATCCTACGTTCATGCAACGTGCCGGTAGAGCTGTTGCCTCTCAGTGAGAAGGTTGTCTGTTCAAATCCCGGTCTGGGGGCCTTTCTGGGTGGAGTTTGCATATTTTCTCCATGCATGTGTGGGTTTTCTCCAGGTACTCCAGTTTCCTCCCACAGACCAAAAACAGGCATGTTAGACTGATTGGTAACTCCCATGTATTGGTGTGAGTGAGAGAGTGAATGATTGTTTGTCTATGTGTCCCTGTGATGGACTGGAGACCTGTCCAGGGTGTCCCCCGCCTTTCACACAGTGACTGCTGGACATGGGCACCAGTGATCACTGTGAACCAAAAAGGAAGAAGTGAGTACCGGTAAATATAATGGATTGATTGATGATTCTTCCGGCACTCGGCGAAGCAGGTCGCATCTCTTTTTGCTCCTCTCCTCCCTAAGTTTTCCTCCTCCCTGCTTTTGCATTTTGTCTCGTCTTTAACTCTTCAGCGCTCACTCGAACCAATTTGAAATGGATTTATTCACGTGGGCTGTTTCCTCTATTGATAAAATTTTTTCCACGAAGCGCACCGGACCAGGAGAAGCGGCTTGCCCCTTCGACACGCATGCGGTGGGATACACTATGGACTCGTGGAGCGAGTGGAAGCCAATGTGTCTGACCGTTCTCTCTGTCGAAGACGTGGAAGATTTGTGGATTATTGGCATATTGGTGGCAGCTGCTCTGCTTTTTGGGATCGGCGGAGGTTTCTGCTACTGGAAGCTGAGGGAGGCTGCCGCGGCGATCAACGCGCTGGCGAGACTTCCTGCTCAACAAGATTCTCTGATCCGGGCTATGACCTCAACGACCCAGCTGTTGTACGAGCTGAACCGCACGATGGGAGCAGCGGTGGACAGCCGCGGACCTGCGGTGCGTTTTGGGACTCGTTTACAGCCGACCCATCAGGGCACAGATGGGGATTTGTAGGTCGGAACCTCACATGATTCGGATTTGGACCTGAACAGCACCTGGACTTCAAGGCTGCAGTCAAAAGTACACTGTAGCCTGGCCTGAAAATAAATAAAGCGACTAATCTAATCGGGACTCTGAGCAACCTTGAAAAGAAGGCTGACTGCAAACTTCTCCTGGAGTGAAAGCTGTTGAGAACTCGCTGCCCCCCTCCCCCCAGAGGTCTCCGTGTGCATTCAGATGGAGCCGAGCTGAGGCCATCTACAGACTGTGCTTATCTGAAATGATTACTCACGGACTATCTCCCTGCTTGCCATGAAATGCAACATGTCTTG
>JBBPBX010025391.1:0-38921 GCA_038048925.1 Garcialebias charrua | reverse complement strand
CGACATTCAGAGTGGCAACAGGCTGACATTCAGAGCAACAACAGGCTGACATTAGCAACAACAGGCTGACATCCAGAGCAACAACAGGCCAACATTCAGAGCAAAATTTCAGAGCGACAACAGGCCAATGTTCAGAGCAACAACTGGCCGAAATTCAGAGCGACAGCATGCCGAAATTCACAGCAACAACAGGCTGACATTCAGAGCAACAACAGGCTGACATTCAGAGCAACAACAGGCCGACATTCAGAGCAACAACAGGCCGACATTCAGAGCAACAACAGGCCGAAATTCAGAGCAATAATAGGCCGACATTCAGAGCAATAATAGTCTGACATTCAAAGCGACAACAGGCTGACATTCAGAGCGGTAACAGGCAGACATTCAGAGCAACAACAGGCTGACATTCAGAGCAAAAACAGGCTGACATCCAGAGACAGGCCGAAATTCAGAGCAATAACTGGCCGACATTCAGAGCAACAACAGGCCAACATTCAGAACAACAACAACCTGACTTTCAGAGCAACAACAGGCTGACATTCAGAGCAACAACAGGCTGACATTCAGAGCAACAACAGGCCGAAATTCAGAGCAATAATAGGCCGAAATTCAGAGCAATAATAGGATGACATCCAGAGCGACAACAGGCTGACATTCAAAGTGGCAAGAGGCCGACATTCAGAGCAACCACAGGCTGACATCCAGAGCAACAACCCGCCGAAATTCAGAGCAACAACAGGCTGACATTCAGAGCAACAACAGGCCGACATTCAGAGCAACAACAGGCTGACATTCAGAGCAACAACAGGCTGACATTCAGAGCAACAACAGGCTGACATTCAGAGCAAGAACAGGCCGAAATTCAGAGCAATAATAGTCCAAAATTCAGAGCAATAATTGGCTGAAATTCAGAGCGACAACAGGCTGACATTCAGAGCGGCAACAGGCCGACATTCAGAGCAACAACAGGCTGACATCCAGAGCATTAACAGGCTGACATCCAGAGACAGGCCGAAATTCAGAGCAACAACATGCTGAGATTCAGAGCAACAACAGGCCAACATTCAGAGCAACAACAGGCCGACATTCAGAGCAACAACAGGCTGAACTTCAGAGCAACAACAGGCTGACCTTCAGAGCAACAACAGGCTGACCTTCAGAGCAACAACAGGCTGACATTCAGAGCAACAACAGGCCGACATTCAGAGCAACAACAGGTTGACATTCATAGCAACAACAGGCTGACATTCAGAGCAACAACAAGCCGAAATTCAGAGCAATAATAGGCCGAAATTCAGAGCAATACTAGGCTGACATTCAGATCAACAACAGGCCGACATTCAGAGCAACAACAGGCCAACATTCAGAGCAACAACAGGCTGACATTCAGAGCAACAACAGGCTGAAATTCAGAGCGACAACAGGGCGAAATTCAGAGCAATCATAGGCTGATATTCAGAGCAACAACAGGCCGCCATTCAGAGCGGCAACAGGCCGACATTCAGAGCAACAACAGGCTGACAATCAGAGCAACAACAGGCTGACATTCAGAGCGACAACAAGGCGAAATTCAGAGCAATAATAGGCTGACATTCAGAGCGGCAACAGGCCGACATTCAGAGCAACAACAGGCTGACATTCAGAGCGACAACAGGCCAAAATTCAGAGCAATAATAGGCCAAAATTCAGAGCAATAATAGGCTGACATTCAAAGCGACAACAGGCTGACCTTCAGAGCAACAACAGGCTGACATTCAGAGCGACAACAGGCCAAAATTCAGAGCAATAATAGGCCAAAATTCAGAGCAACAACAGGCCGACATTCAGAGCAACAACAGGCTGACATTCAGAGCGACAACAGGCCAAAATTCAGAGCAATAATAGGCCAAAATTCAGAGCAACAACAGGCTGACATTCAGAGCGACAACAGGCCAAAATTCAGAGCAATAATAGGCCAAAATTCAGAGCAATAATAGGCTGACATTCAGAGCAACAACAGGCTGACCTTCAGAGCAACAACAGGCAGACATCCAGAGCGACAACAGGCTGACATTCAGAGCAACAACAGGCTGACATTCAGAGCAACAACAGGCTGACATCCAGAGACAGGCCGAAATTCAGAGCAACAACAGGCTGACATTCAGAGCAACAACAGGCTGACATTCAGAGCGACAACAGGGCGAAATTCAGAGCAATAATAGGCTGATATTCAGAGCAACAACAGGCCGACATTCAGAGCGGCAACAGGCCGACATTCAGAGTAACAACAGGCTGACATTCAGAGCAACAACAGGCTGACATTCAGAGCGACAACAGGGCAAAATTCAGAGCAATAATAGGCTGACATTCAGAGCAAAAACAGGCTGACATTCAGAGCGGCAACAGGCCGACATTCAGAGCAACAACAGGCTGACATTCAGAGCGACAACAGGCCAAAATTCAGAGCAATAATAGGCCAAAATTCAGAGCAATAATAGGCTGACATTCAAAGCGACAACAGGCCGACATTCAGAGCGGCAACAGGCAGACATTCAGAGCAACAACAGGCTGACATTCAGAGCAACAACAGGCTGACATTCAGAGCAACAACAGGCTGACATCCAGAGACAGGCCGAAATTCAGAGCAACAACAGGCTGACATTCAGAGCAACAACAGGCCAACATTCAGAGCAACAACAGGCCGACATTCAGAGCAACAACAGGCCGACCTTCAGAGCAACAACAGGCTGACCTTCAGAGCAACAACAGGCTGACCTTCAGAGCAACAACAGGTCGACATTCAGAGCAACAACAGGCTGACATTCAGAGCAACAACAGGCTGACATTCAGAGCAACAACAGGCTGACATTCAGAGCAACAAGAGGCCAACATTCAGAGCAACAACAGGCTGACATTCAGAGCAACAACAGGCTGACATTCAGAGCAACAACAGGCTGACATTCAGAGCGACAAAACACTGAAATTCAGAGTAATAATAGGCTGACATTCAGAGCGACAACAGGCTGACATTGAGAGCGGCAACAGGCTGACTTTCAGAGCAACAACAGGCTGACATTCAGAGCAACAACAGGCTGACATCCAGAGCAACAACAGGCCGACATTCAGAGCAACAACAGGCCAACATTCAGAGCAACAACAGGCCGACATTCAGAGCAACAACAGGCTGACATTCAGAGCAACAACATGCTGACATTCAGAGCAACAACAGGCTGACATTCAGAGCGACAACAGGCTGACATTCAGAGCAACAACAGGCTGACATTCAGAGCAACAACAGGCTGACATTCATAGCGACAACAGTCGAACATTCAGAGCAACAACAGGTTGACATTCAGAGCGACAACAGGCTGACATTCAAAGTAACAACATGTTGACATTCAGAGCAACAACAGGCCGACCTTAAGAGCAACAACAGGCCACAATTCAGAGCAACAACAGGCCGACATTCAGAGCAACAACAGGCCGACATTTAGAGCAACAAAAGGCTGACATTCAGAGCAACAACAGGCTGACATTCAGAGCAACAACAGGCTGACATTCAGAGCAACAACAGGCTGACATTCAGAGCAACAACAGGGTGACATTCAGAACAACAACAGGCTGACATTCAGAGCAACAACAGGCTGACATTCAGAGCAACAACAGGCCGAAATTCAGAGCAATAATAGGCCGAAATTCAGAGCAATAATAGGCTGACATCCAGAGCGACAACAGGCTGACATTCAGAGCGGCAACAGGCCGACATTCAGAGCAACCACAGGCTAACATCCAGAGCAACAACCGGCCGAAATTCAGAGCAACAACAGGCTGACATTCAGAGCAACAACAGGCCGACATTCAGAGCAACAACAGGCCGACATTCAGAGCAACAACAGGCTAGCATTCAGAGCAACAACAGGCAGACATTCAGAGCAACAACAGGCTGACATTCAGAGCGACAAAAGGCCGAAATTCAGAGCAATAATAGGCTGACATTCAGAACGACAACAGGCTGACATTGAGAGCGGCTACAGGCTGACTTTCAGAGCAACAACAGGCTGACATTCAGAGCAACAACAGGCTGACATCCAGAGCAACAACAGGCCAAAATTCAGAGCAATAACAGGCTGACATTCAGAGCAACAACAGGCCGACATTCAGAGCAACAACAGGCCGACATTCAGAGCAACAACAGGCCGACATTCAGAGCACCAACAGGCCAAAATTCAGAGCAACAACAGGCCGACATTCAGAGTAAAAACAGGCCAACATTCAGAGCAATAACAGGCCGACATTCAGAGTGGCAACAGGCTGACATTCAGAGCAACAACAGGCTGACATTAGCAACAACAGGCTGACATCCAGAGCAACAACAGGCCAACATTCAGAGCAAAATTTCAGAGCGACAACAGGCCAATGTTCAGAGCAACAACTGGCCGAAATTCAGAGCGACAGCATGCCGAAATTCACAGCAACAACAGGCTGACATTCAGAGCAACAACAGGCTGACATTCAGAGCAACAACAGGCCGACATTCAGAGCAACAACAGGCCGACATTCAGAGCAACAACAGGCCGAAATTCAGAGCAATAATAGGCCGACATTCAGAGCAATAATAGTCTGACATTCAAAGCGACAACAGGCTGACATTCAGAGCGGTAACAGGCAGACATTCAGAGCAACAACAGGCTGACATTCAGAGCAAAAACAGGCTGACATCCAGAGACAGGCCGAAATTCAGAGCAATAACTGGCCGACATTCAGAGCAACAACAGGCCAACATTCAGAACAACAACAACCTGACTTTCAGAGCAACAACAGGCTGACATTCAGAGCAACAACAGGCTGACATTCAGAGCAACAACAGGCCGAAATTCAGAGCAATAATAGGCCGAAATTCAGAGCAATAATAGGATGACATCCAGAGCGACAACAGGCTGACATTCAAAGCGGCAAGAGGCCGACATTCAGAGCAACCACAGGCTGACATCCAGAGCAACAACCCGCCGAAATTCAGAGCAACAACAGGCTGACATTCAGAGCAACAACAGGCCGACATTCAGAGCAACAACAGGCTGACATTCAGAGCAACAACAGGCTGACATTCAGAGCAACAACAGGCTGACATTCAGAGCAAGAACAGGCCGAAATTCAGAGCAATAATAGTCCAAAATTCAGAGCAATAATTGGCTGAAATTCAGAGCGACAACAGGCTGACATTCAGAGCGGCAACAGGCCGACATTCAGAGCAACAACAGGCTGACATCCAGAGCATTAACAGGCTGACATCCAGAGACAGGCCGAAATTCAGAGCAACAACATGCTGAGATTCAGAGCAACAACAGGCCAACATTCAGAGCAACAACAGGCCGACATTCAGAGCAACAACAGGCTGAACTTCAGAGCAACAACAGGCTGACCTTCAGAGCAACAACAGGCTGACCTTCAGAGCAACAACAGGCTGACATTCAGAGCAACAACAGGCCGACATTCAGAGCAACAACAGGCTGACATTCATAGCAACAACAGGCTGACATTCAGAGCAACAACAAGCCGAAATTCAGAGCAATAATAGGCCGACATTCAGAGCAATACTAGGCTGACATTCAGAGACAGGCTGACATTCAGAGCGGCAACAGGCTGACCTTCAGAGCAAGAACAGGCTGACATCCAGAGCGACAACGGGCTGACATTCAGAGCAACAGCATGCTGACATTCAGATCAACAACAGGCTGACATTCAGAGACAGGCCGACATTCAGAGCAACAACAGGCTGACATTCAGAGCAACAACAGGCTGACATTCAGAGCGACAACAGGGCGAAATTCAGAGCAATCATAGGCTGATATTCAGAGCAACAACAGGCCGCCATTCAGAGCGGCAACAGGCCGACATTCAGAGTAACAACAGGCTGACATTCAGAGCAACAACAGGCTGACATTCAGAGCGACAACAGGGCGAAATTCAGAGCAATAATAGGCTGACATTCAGAGCAACAACAGGCTGACATTCAGAGCGGCAACAGGCCGACATTCAGAGCAACAACAGGCTGACATTCAGAGCGACAACAGGCCAAAATTCAGAGCAATAATAGGCCAAAATTCAGAGCAATAATAGGCTGACATTCAAAGCGACAACAGGCCGACATTCAGAGCGGCAACAGGCAGACATTCAGAGCAACAACAGGCTGACATTCAGAGCAACAACAGGCTGACATTCAGAGCAACAACAGGCTGACATTCAGAGCAACAACAGGCTGACATCCAGAGACAGGCCGAAATTCAGAGCAACAACAGGCTGACATTCAGAGCAACAACAGGCCAACATTCAGAGCAACAACAGGCCGACATTCAGAGCAACAACAGGCCGACCTTCAGAGCAACAACAGGCTGACCTTCAGAGCAACAACAGGCTGACCTTCAGAGCAACAACAGGTCGACATTCAGAGCAACAACAGGCTGACATTCAGAGCAACAACAGGCTGACATTCAGAGCAACAACAGGCTGACATTCAGAGCAACAAGAGGCCAACATTCAGAGCAACAACAGGCTGACATTCAGAGCAACAACAGGCTGACATTCAGAGCGACAAAACACTGAAATTCAGAGTAATAATAGGCTGACATTCAGAGCGACAACAGGCTGACATTGAGAGCGGCAACAGGCTGACTTTCAGAGCAACAACAGGCTGACATTCAGAGCAACAACAGGCTGACATCCAGAGCAACAACAGGCCGACATTCAGAGCAACAACAGGCCAACATTCAGAGCAACAACAGGCCGACATTCAGAGCAACAACAGGCTGACATTCAGAGCAACAACATGCTGACATTCAGAGCAACAACAGGCTGACATTCAGAGCGACAACAGGCTGACATTCAGAGCAACAACAGGCTGACATTCAGAGCAACAACAGGCTGACATTCAGAGCAACAAGAGGCCAACATTCAGAGCAACAACAGGCTGACATTCAGAGCAACAACAGGCTGACATTCAGAGCAACAACAGGCTGACATTCAGAGCGACAAAACACTGAAATTCAGAGTAATAATAGGCTGACATTCAGAGCGACAACAGGCTGACATTGAGAGCGGCAACAGGCTGACTTTCAGAGCAACAACAGGCTGACATTCAGAGCAACAACAGGCTGACATTCATAGCGACAACAGTCGAACATTCAGAGCAACAACAGGTTGACATTCAGAGCGACAACAGGCTGACATTCAAAGTAACAACATGTTGACATTCAGAGCAACAACAGGCCGACCTTAAGAGCAACAACAGGCCACAATTCAGAGCAACAACAGGCCGACATTCAGAGCAACAACAGGCCGACATTTAGAGCAACAAAAGGCTGACATTCAGAGCAACAACAGGCTGACATTCAGAGCAACAACAGGCTGACATTCAGAGCAACAACAGGCTGACATTCAGAGCAACAACAGGGTGACATTCAGAACAACAACAGGCTGACATTCAGAGCAACAACAGGCTGACATTCAGAGCAACAACAGGCCGAAATTCAGAGCAATAATAGGCCGAAATTCAGAGCAATAATAGGCTGACATCCAGAGCGACAACAGGCTGACATTCAGAGCGGCAACAGGCCGACATTCAGAGCAACCACAGGCTAACATCCAGAGCAACAACCGGCCGAAATTCAGAGCAACAACAGGCTGACATTCAGAGCAACAACAGGCCGACATTCAGAGCAACAACAGGCCGACATTCAGAGCAACAACAGGCCGACATTCAGAGCAATAATAGGCCGAAATTCAGAGCAATAAAAGACTGACATTCAGAGCAACAACAGGCTGACATTCAGAGCAACAACAGGCTGACATTCAGAGCAACAGGCTGACATTCAGAGCAACAACAGGCAGACATTCAGAGCAACAACAGGCTGACATTCAGAGCGACAAAAGGCCGAAATTCAGAGCAATAATAGGCTGACATTCAGAGCGACAACAGGCTGACATTGAGAGCGGCAACAGGCTGACATCCAGAGCAACAACAGGCCGAAATTCAGAGCAATAACAGGCTGACATTCAGAGCAACAACAGGCCAACATTCAGAGCAACAACAGGCCGACATTCAGAGCAACAACAGGCTGACATTCAGAGCAACAACAGGCTGACCTTCAGAGCAACAACAGGCAGACATCCAGAGCGACAACAGGCTGACATTCAGAGCAACAACAGGCTGACATTCAGAGCAACAACAGGCTGACATCCAGAGACAGGCCGAAATTCAGAGCAACAACAGGCTGACATTCAGAGCAACAACAGGCTGACATTCAGAGCGACAACAGGGCGAAATTCAGAGCAATAATAGGCTGATATTCAGAGCAACAACAGGCCGACATTCAGAGCGGCAACAGGCCGACATTCAGAGCAACAACAGGCTGACATTCAGAGCGACAACAGGCCAAAATTCAGAGCAATAATAGGCTGATATTCAGAGCAACAACAGGCTGACATTCAGAGCGACAACAGGGCGAAATTCAGAGCAATAATAGGCTGATATTCAGAGCAACAACAGGCCGACATTCAGAGCGGCAACAGGCCGACATTCAGAGTAACAACAGGCTGACATTCAGAGCAACAACAGGCTGACATTCAGAGCGACAACAGGGCAAAATTCAGAGCAATAATAGGCTGACATTCAGAGCAAAAACAGGCTGACATTCAGAGCGGCAACAGGCCGACATTCAGAGCAACAACAGGCTGACATTCAGAGCGACAACAGGCCAAAATTCAGAGCAATAATAGGCCAAAATTCAGAGCAATAATAGGCTGACATTCAAAGCGACAACAGGCCGACATTCAGAGCGGCAACAGGCAGACATTCAGAGCAACAACAGGCTGACATTCAGAGCAACAACAGGCTGACATTCAGAGCAACAACAGGCTGACATTCAGAGCAACAACAGGCTGACATCCAGAGACAGGCCGAAATTCAGAGCAACAACAGGCTGACATTCAGAGCAACAACAGGCCAACATTCAGAGCAACAACAGGCCGACATTCAGAGCAACAACAGGCCGACCTTCAGAGCAACAACAGGCTGACCTTCAGAGCAACAACAGGCTGACCTTCAGAGCAACAACAGGCTGACATTCAGAGCAACAACAGGCTGACATTCAGAGCAACAACAGGCTGACATTCAGAGCAACAACAGGCTGACATTCAGAGCAACAAGAGGCCAACATTCAGAGCAACAACAGGCTGACATTCAGAGCAACAACAGGCTGACATTCAGAGCAACAACAGGCTGACATTCAGAGCGACAAAACACTGAAATTCAGAGTAATAATAGGCTGACATTCAGAGCGACAACAGGCTGACATTGAGAGCGGCAACAGGCTGACTTTCAGAGCAACAACAGGCTGACATTCAGAGCAACAACAGGCTGACATCCAGAGCAACAACAGGCCGACATTCAGAGCAACAACAGGCCAACATTCAGAGCAACAACAGGCCGACATTCAGAGCAACAACAGGCTGACATTCAGAGCAACAACATGCTGACATTCAGAGCAACAACAGGCTGACATTCAGAGCGACAACAGGCTGACATTCAGAGCAACAACAGGCTGACATTCAGAGCAACAACAGGCTGACATTCATAGCGACAACAGTCGAACATTCAGAGCAACAACAGGTTGACATTCAGAGCGACAACAGGCTGACATTCAAAGTAACAACATGTTGACATTCAGAGCAACAACAGGCCGACCTTAAGAGCAACAACAGGCCACAATTCAGAGCAACAACAGGCCGACATTCAGAGCAACAACAGGCCGACATTTAGAGCAACAAAAGGCTGACATTCAGAGCAACAACAGGCTGACATTCAGAGCAACAACAGGCTGACATTCAGAGCAACAACAGGCTGACATTCAGAGCAACAACAGGGTGACATTCAGAACAACAACAGGCTGACATTCAGAGCAACAACAGGCTGACATTCAGAGCAACAACAGGCCGAAATTCAGAGCAATAATAGGCCGAAATTCAGAGCAATAATAGGCTGACATCCAGAGCGACAACAGGCTGACATTCAGAGCGGCAACAGGCCGACATTCAGAGCAACCACAGGCTAACATCCAGAGCAACAACCGGCCGAAATTCAGAGCAACAACAGGCTGACATTCAGAGCAACAACAGGCCGACATTCAGAGCAACAACAGGCCGACATTCAGAGCAACAACAGGCCGACATTCAGAGCAATAATAGGCCGAAATTCAGAGCAATAAAAGACTGACATTCAGAGCAACAACAGGCTGACATTCAGAGCAACAACAGGCTGACATTCAGAGCAACAGGCTGACATTCAGAGCAACAACAGGCAGACATTCAGAGCAACAACAGGCTGACATTCAGAGCGACAAAAGGCCGAAATTCAGAGCAATAATAGGCTGACATTCAGAGCGACAACAGGCTGACATTGAGAGCGGCAACAGGCTGACATCCAGAGCAACAACAGGCCGAAATTCAGAGCAATAACAGGCTGACATTCAGAGCAACAACAGGCCAACATTCAGAGCAACAACAGGCCGACATTCAGAGCAACAACAGGCCGACATTCAGAGCAACAACAGGCCGACATTCAGAGCAACAACAGGCCGACATTCAGAGCAACAACAGGCCGACATTCAGAGCAACAACAGGCCGACATTCAGAGCAACAACAGGCCGACATTCAGAGCAACAACAGGCTGACATTCAGAGCAACAACATGCTGACATTCAGAGCAACAACAGGCTGACATTCAGAGCGACAACAGGCTGACATTCAGAGCAACAACAGGCTGACATTCAGAGCAACAACAGGCTGACATTCAGAGCAACAACAGGCCGACATTCAGAGCAACAACAGGCTGACATTCAGAGCAACAACAGGCTGACATTCAGAGCAACAACAGGCTGACATTCAGAGCAACAACAGGCTGACATTCAGAGCAACAACAGGCTGACATTCAGAGCAACAACAGGCCGACATTCAGAGCAACAACAGGCTGACATTCAGAGCAACAACAGGCCGACATTCAGAGCAACAACAGGCTAACATTCAGAGCAACAACATGCTGACATTCAGAGCAACAACAGGCTGACATTCAGAGCAACAACAGGCCAACATCCAGAGCAACAACAGGCCGAATTTCAGAGCAACAACAAGCCAACATCCAGAGCAACAACAGGTCAACACCCAGAGCAACAACAGGTCAACACCCAGAGCAACAACAGGCCAACATCCAGAGCAACAACAGGCCAACATCCAGAGCAACAACAGACCAACATCCAGAGCAACAACAGGTCAACACCCAGAGCAACAACAGGTCAACACCCAGAGCAACAACAGGCCAACATCCAGAGCAACAACAGGCCAACATCCAGAGCAACAACAGGTCAACACCCAGAGCAACAACAGGTCAACACCCAGAGCAACAACAGGTCAACACCCAGAGCAACAACAGACCAACATCCAGAGCAACAACAGGCCAACATCCAGAGCAACAACAGACCAACATCCAGAGCAACAACAGGCCAACATTCAGAGCAACAGGTCCACATCCAGAGCAACAACAGGCTGACATCCAGAGCAACAACAGGCCGACATTCAAAAATCAAATCTGAAATGTGTACATATTTTCCTTTAATCTAACTCATCCATTCATCCATCATCTTTACCTGCTTTTTTAGCAGCAGCTGATCCACAATTACACTTAATCTAGTCCTTTAAAGAGCATGTACTGTATAAGCTTTACTTTTAAACATTATTTAAACCATTTCAGAATCAGAATTTCCTGTTTATTTTTAAGTTATTTAGCTCTAAAATTGTAAATCCTGCAGATACGCTGACCTTTAAAGTTCTGATAGGATAATGTAATCAGCCACTGGTTGTCATGGTGATTCCCACCTTTTCTGAGTAGCAGCGGGAGGAGCAGAAAACTTACAGGCAGACAAAAACACAAATGTCCTCGAAGTGAACCTCAAAGTGCTGCTGACCAAAAACTGTAAGTTTCATCAGAATCATTCTTTATTTGTCAGTAACAGATACTTGTAATGGCCATACATGTACAAAGTACATGCTTTATTAATGTACAGCATTTATTTTAAGAAATGTGACCGTTAGAGGGTTCCAGCAGAAAGTTAATTGTTTAGCAGTCATAAACATCCAAGATATTCTGTAATAGATTTATGGATAAAAATGTCAGAACTCATAAAATGGCTGCAACAATCCTGTGAGCCAGGCTTTTTCTGATGATTATTAGAAATTATTTCAATGTTTTTCAGAGATGCACTTTTATCAAACTGGTTTCCCTGCGACGTTATCTGCTGACAAACCGGGCTTTAAACAGCTGTGCATCATACGGTCCCTCATGTGTTCCCTGCAGATCCAAACAACCTGGTTTCTGCATAAAATCATAAAACCATTTGAAAGGATTTCAGCTGCAGGAGGTGGGCTTTGTGTTTTCTATTGAATTACAGCAGAACCTTTGCTGTTGTCCCCACGCAGCAGAGGCTTTTTCACTGTTTAAACAGGAGTGTTGCGGTTTTAAAAGACCCTGGTTCGCCCCTTTTCTGAAGAATTGCCGTTGTGCCTGCTTACACGAGCCGCTGGCAGATTTGTGGTGGCATATCTGACTTACAGCAGGAAATAAATGGGCCTTTTAAACAGCTGTCAGCTTTTGAGGAGAGGCGACAGAAAATGGCGCAGATGACCTTGTATTCATCAACAAGGAGAGGCGAGGAAAGACAGAGCCACGGGAACATTGTGATTCATGGACAGGATTTATCTCCACCCTTTAATGCTCCGAACAGAGCAGATCCTGACGTTTCTTCTCTTTCCTCTGCATGAACTCTTCATACAGAGTTCTTGAACATGTCAGAGTAGAAGAAGAGGCAGAGAGCTGGCTGTGCGTCCACGGCGCTCTGACGAGGAGCTGGTGAGATCTGGTTTGTTGTGTCAGGATGTCCTGCAAACCCGGATCGCCCTGTCCTCCCAGGACCGCTGTCCAGACCACCATGTTCCTCAAACCTGGATGGACAAGTGGCGAACACGACGTCACCTCCAGACATGTGATCTCACTCTGTCCTTCAGGGTGCAGCTCCTGATGCTTCCAGCCGCTGCACGTTTCTGCATGATTAAAAATACAACTCATCTAAGTAGCTTCTTGAATTAATTGGTGTTAAACGATTTAGGGTTTTTGCTTTTCTTTGTGTAAATATGCAGTCACAACAAAAGCCACTGAGTATAATTACACTTAACGATCGTTAACTGAACCTCTGGCTGTTTGTACGTTTTGGGACAGACTTCCTGCTCACTGCAGTTCAGCAGGAGTTGATGGCACCAGCAGCACAAATAAGACGTCTAATTAACTCTGCGGCCTCCACTGAGTGCAGCTCTGCTGGGTGCTGGAAGCAGCGGCTGCTGGAGGAAGGACCGGACGACTGGAGGGGCCGAGGCATCCAACCTGCCATCCAACTGCCGAGACAGTCTTGAGGACCTCGTCCTGCCGAGACAGTCTTGAGAACCTCGTCCTGCTGAGTCTGTCTCGAGGACCTCATCCTGCCGAGACGTCCTCATGGACCTCGTCCTGTTGAGTCAGTCTCGAGGACCTTGTCCTGCAGAGGTGTCCTCGTGGACCTCATCCTGATGAGGCGTTCATGTAGACCTCATCCTGTTGAGGCATCCATGAGGACCTCGTCCTGTTGAGGCATCCATGAGGACCTTGTTTTGCCGAGGCGTCCTCATGGACCTCATCCTGATGAGGCGTCCATGAAGACCCCGTCCTGTTGAGGACATCGTCCTGCCGAGGCGTCCATGAGGACCTTGTCCTGCCGAGGCGTCCATGAAGACCCCGTCCTGTTGAGACATCCATTAGGACCTCATCCTGTTGAGTCATCCATGAGGACATCGTCCTTCCGAGGCGTCCATGAGGACCTTGTCCTGCCGAGGCGTCCATGAGGACCTCGTCCTGCCGAGGCGTCCATGAGGACCTTGTCCTGCTGAGGCGTCCATGAAGACCCCGTCCTGTTGAGGCATCCATGAGGACCTCGTCCTGTTGAGGCATCCATGAGGACCTTGTCCTGCCGAGGCGTCCTCATGGACCTCATCCTGATGAGGCGTCCATGAAGACCCTGTCCTGTTGAGGACATCGTCCTGCCGAGGACATCGTCCTGCCGAGGCGTCCATGAAGACCCCGTCCTGTTGAGACATCCATTAGGACCTCGTCCTGTTGAGGCATCCATGAGGACATCGTCCTGCCGAGGCGTCCATGAGGACCTTGTCCTGCCGAGGCGTCCATGAGGACCTCGTCCTGCCGAGGCATCCATGAGGACCTTGTCCTGCTGAGGCGTCCATGAAGACCCCGTCCTGTTGAGACATCCATTAGGACCTCGTCCTGTTGAGGCATCCATGAGGACATCGTCCTTCCGAGGCGTCCATGAGGACATCGTCCTTCCGAGGCGTCCATGAGGACCTCGTCCTGCCGAGGCGTCTATGAGGACCTCAGTCCACCTGGATGAGCTTCTATGATCCCTACGTGAGTGACAGAAACGCCACATGCTGTCATTTTTCTCACACAAGTGTAGGTTCTTGTGTTAAACACACAGTCAGGTTCTGCTGGGCCTACACGTCTCTTGTGGTTCTGTGATGGTCCGGACCATGGGAGCAAAGCTGCAAGGGGTGAGGACGTCTTCTGTATGAAGTGAGCTCTGATGCTGGAGTGGTCTTTACGTTGTGGAGCACATTTCTGTTGACTTTAGATTCTCTGAACATTGTGGTGGTCCAGTTCTTGTTCTGGTGGTCTCCATCAGTGTCCATGGTGAAAATGTGAGTGTGGACAATCCATTTCCATTCACCGACAAACGCAGCAGCAAATCTTTGCTCAGCAGCAAAAGGTTTCGGTTAATTTTGAAGAAGACGTAAATGTGAACTTTTGAACGGAAGTGCTCGTGGTTCGCTACAGCCAGAAAAACTTTGGATCACCGCGTCTTCAGAAGGTTTCAGGGCGAGTTGGAGGATAAAACATTTAGAAACAAAGTATTCAAGACATCAGATCAGCAGAAACTGATGCTAAACAAGTATTGAAATATTCCAGCTAATCAAGCTTGATAAAACTCTGGCTCATGATGCCTTCAATGACGTTTAGTACACAACAAAACAACAAAAACAAGGATCCTGTCAGTTAATGAGACTTTTTATAATTAAAAAAGAATTACTGTTCACAAACAGGTCATTTTTTAAATACAACCTGAGTTATGATTACCAAACAAAACACAGAATGAGCTGCAGCAGATGTAGTTAACATATAATAATAATAATAATAATTAATTCAATTTATAACGCACTTTTCATTACTGAAAATCTCAAAGTGCTACACATATATTGAATGCTACACACATTCATAAACCGGTGGCGGCAGACTACCATGCAAGGTGCTTTCCAGTCCTACCGGACTCAATCATATCAACAGGTCGTGATTAAATCAGTTATAAAAAAGTCAATTTACTTTTGCTAAAATAAGTTTGAACTTGTTTTCATATTTTAAACTGCACAAGGTTAAAAGATTTACAGACACATCCACAACTACTGGTTAGCCCACTATGAAGAATGTTAGCATGGTGTATAATATGAAATAAATGTATTTAGTTTACTTTTTCCCTTTATGATAACAACAAAGTTGTTAAATACCGTAGTTTCCGGATTATAAGCCTCTACATTTTTCCACAGGCTTTGAACTCTGCGGCTTATACAGTCCTGCGGCTAATTTGTTTTTTTAACGGGGTATCGAGCTTCACGCTGCCAAAACATTTAGCCTCGTCACACCCGGGCGATCAAAGAGCTGCTCAGTACACGTTTAAAAAATATTTCCATGTAAATATGTCATGTTACAGCGCGAACACCCGTGGCCTGTAAATGTACAAAATGTTATTTTGTTTTTATTTAGTGGGTGTGGCTTATATCCGGGTGCACTCGATAGTCCAGAAATTATGGTAAATAAAGATTTTCATTCATTCAGCCTTTATTTAGGCAGGTTAATCCCATTGAGCCTCGAGGACTCATTTACAAGAGAGACCTGGTTTCAAAGATTGAGGAACGTGACAGTGTTGTTGCTCTATCTCTGCAGTGGAAGCTTTAAGTCAGACCTCTAACAACTGGTTTGAACGTTCAGGCTGAGCTTCTTTATATTTTCCGGACTAGTTCATTGCTGGTCGTCATCTTTGTTTTTTACATTTTTACATTAGTCTCCTCGGGCACAAAATTAAAAAAGCTTTTTGCAGTAAATGTCTGTTCCTGAGTCAGATGTAGATGTTTCCGTCTCTCCGCAGGATGCTGGTGATTCATTAAATATGAAACACTTTACTGTGCTGGTAGATGCAGTTGAATTCCTTACTGAGCTCATGGAGAGTCTTGACTCTGAGGTGTCCCTACCACCTTCCTAAAGCATCATCGAGATGATTGTTTAGTTTTTTTCATTCAGATGGAGGAGAGAGTGGACAAGAAACAGGAAATGAGCGGTCCCTTTAGCTAACGGGTCAGTTATTAATGCTGCTCCGGGTGAAAATAACCCTGATGGATGACAAAAGTGTTCAAGAGAATGATGAGATAATTGGGAGGGAGGACAATTTATTCATTGCGTTGTCTCAGGCTCATCTTGTGGACGTGGCCTCGGTCCACTCGGTGCCATCAAAGGTCTCCATGGCAACCACCGATGGGGAAATTCTCCAAAGTCTGGGGGAGAAACATCTCTGACCTTCAGAAGGTTTTTCAGAAGTGTTGAGAGGGAAATGAGCCGGACTGGTCAGGGACTCTCAGCTCTGATGTGGTTTGAGTGTTTTAGTCACTTTAGACAGAAGTATCTGTCAAAACCTTCAGGCATGGACTGGACTTATGTGGCTTTTTCCATTTCTTCTCAAGAATCACTTCACGGTGAACGTTTCAGGACGTGTAGCTTCAGCGTTGTTGTTTTCAGTCCATGTGTTTGGTTCACAGATACACAGTTTCCAGTCCAACAGGAGGCCATGAAGGACAAGTTTGTCAACTATTTATTTTTAAAAGAGAAGTATAAGGGATGTCTCACTAATGGTTTGATCCATTACTTGTCCTTTTTAGTCTGTAAATCATGGATGATCTAAATATGGACAAAATAGATGGCACCCTACCTCTGCTCTCAAAGCTGGACTGACCAGCTATAAGAACATGATGGGATTGTAGCAAGGCGTCACTGGAAACGTATTAAATGAAGCAACTTTACAGACATGGATATCACGTCTGCACCAGGCTGTTCTCACGACCTCGTCATAATCAGGGTTTTAGCACAAGGACCTCGGTACGCTGCCACCATGATGAAAAACCACTACAACCTTACTACAGAAGTTTTCTTTATCCTCAAATCCATCTTAGACCTATTGTCTTCAAGACCTTGGAAAACCACCTACATTCTGATGAGTTTTCTAATTGTATCATCATCATCTAGTCTGAATGGACCTTAGTGTTCTCTCAGAACGGGACTCCTTGTTGTCTTTCTTCCTCTGCTCACATTTGTCTGTTTGTTGATGACACCCTCTGATCTTGGAGGTGGTCAGACCTAGCAGACCTTCACCTGATGAAGCTTATAGTTCTTCACAAAGGTATTAAAGTTAAACTGAGGGTCAGACAGATGGTGGGCCATCAGGTTCTCATTAGAGTCATGGACTAAAGAAGATGGTGTT
Organism: Garcialebias charrua; assembly: GCA_038048925.1. Taxonomy (NCBI): domain Eukaryota; kingdom Metazoa; phylum Chordata; class Actinopteri; order Cyprinodontiformes; family Rivulidae; genus Garcialebias; species Garcialebias charrua. The sequence continues at coordinate 21,220 of JBBPBX010025391.1, read as the reverse complement.
TGGATTCCCGTCCGACTGCTTTGTGGTGTCTCTCTACTACGTTGATGATTCACAGTTGATTTGTTCAACATCTGTCCTCTTTTTGTTGTGGGTTTAATTTGTCAAAGGCGTTGGTGGGCGCTATATAAGTAAGCTCCATTTACCATTTACCAAAGACAGATTTTAGCATCATAAGATGCGTGAGGCCTCTAAACTAAAGACCAGCCAGGTGTTTCAGAACATCAGCCTGCAGACTGGACCACAATCCACCTGAGCACCAGAACTCTAGAGAAACAAAAGCTTTGTTAAAGAACCTGACTTATACTGTAGAAGATACATTCTTGTTGACCAGAAAAGTTTTTAAACACAAAAACTCTGAAGTTTTTTTGATCTAATAAAAGCTGGTGACTGTTTGAAGTCTGTAAAAAATCTTCATCTTTTATTTAACAAATGGGTTTAAGAAACAAATGCCACATAAATACTTTATTTCTCAGGATGGTAGAGATTAGTTTTTTAGATTCACTAAAGCTTCATAAAACCCTGGAGACAGAGCTGGAAAAGGAGAGCAACACTGTGCATCACTTAGTGGGACAGAACACAGATTTATCTGCACATTTCTCTACAAAAGGTGATGAAACGAGTTGTCTGGGGTCAAACGTTTCAGGAGGCTCTATTTTAATTCAGAGAGAAACATGGAAAGCCTCTTGTTCAAGACTTTATATACCTCTTACTGTTTTATTTATATACAGTACTTTGTATATGGGAGGGAGGGAGGGATGAACAGATAGTGGAGGAGTGGAATGATGGATGGATGGATGGATGGATGAAAGGATTGATGGATGGCGGGATGGAATGATTGATGGAGGGAAGGATTGAGGGAGAGATGGGGGAGTTTGAGAGAGTGGTGGCGCAGAGGTTAAACATGGGCCTGTGATTGGAAATTGGTTGGTTGGTTGGTTGGTGGAGGGAGGGATGGTTGGTTAGAGGGATGGTTGGTTGGTGAGTGGACGGTGGGATGGGAGGACAGGGTCTAGAGACAGTGTCTTCAGTCCAGAGGACGGTGTGTGGTCAAAGACTGGATGTTGGTTGGTTAATTGGTTGGTTGGTTGGTTGGTTGGTTGGTTGGTTGGTAGAGGGATGGTTGGTTAGAGGGATGGTTGGTTGGTGAGTGGACGGCGGGATGGGAGGACAGGGTCTAGAGACAGTGTCTCTGCGGTCCAGAGGACAGTGTGTGGTCAAAGACTGGTTGATAAAAATTGATCAAAGTTTTTCACATCTTTTAATCTCAAATGTACTTTGATCTTTTAGAAAGCAGTTTTAACTGAACTAACCTGAACTTAGTTCAAAACTCCTCAAAGGAAAAGTTAAACTTTTAATTAATTGATCCAAAAACTCAAAGTCGGCACACAAAAAGAGCTTGTGTTTGTTTGTGCACAATGAAAACTTCATTAGTTCCTCTGTCCTCTCACTCGTTCTGCTTTAATTATTCTGCCTCGATGACAACATCACACTCACACACGACTTTTATTACAAGTGAAGACAAAGTGTGTGTTTGTACTCTGACTGTTTTCACGCTCAGTGATCGTAGATCTTCTCCTGACCTCACGATGTCATTTTGATTCTTCACATAATAATTCTGTTATAAACAGTTAAACAAAATGTTTGGATCTGTTCTGTGTCTGAGAGTCAAACCACATCCTGCGTTCACAGAACCCTTTGAAGTTCTTCTCTTGGACTCAAACCTAACTACCAATACTGCTTTACTTCTAGTACTAATACTGCTTTATTACTAGTACTAATACTGCTTTATTTACTAGTACCAATACTGCTTTACTTCTAGTACTAATACTGCTTTACTTCTAGTACTAATACTACTTTACTTCTAGTACTAATACTGCTTTATTACTAGTACTAATACTGCTTTATTACTAGTACTAATACTGCTTTACTTCTAGTACTAATACTACTTTATTACTAGTACTAATACTGCTTTATTTACTAGTACCAATACTGCTTTACTTCTAGTACTAATACTGCTTTACTTCTAGTACTAATACTACTTTACTTCTAGTACTAATACTGCTTTATTACTAGTACTAATACTAATTTATTACTAGTACTAATACTGCTTTATTACTAGTACTAATACTGCTTTATTACTAGTACTAATACTACTTTATTATTAGTACTAATACTGCTTTACTTCTAGTACTAATACTGCTTTACTTCTAGTACTAATACTGCTTTATTACTAGTACTAATACTACTTTATTACTAGTACTAATACTGCTTTATTACTAGTATTAATACTGCTTTATTACTAGTACTAATACTGCTTTATTACTAATACTAATATTGCTTTATTACTAGCAGTAATATTGCTTTATTTACTAGTACTAATACTGCTTTGTTACTAGCAGTAATATTGCTTTATTTACTAGTACTAATACTGCATTATTACTAGTACTAGTACTGCTTTATTACTAGTACTAATACTGCTTTATTACTAGTACTAATACTGCTTTATTACTAGTACTAATATTGCTTTATTACTAGCAGTAATATTGCTTTATTTACTACTACTAATATTTTTTTATTACTAGTACTAATACTGCTTTATTACTAGTACTAATACTGCTTTATTACTAGTACTAATATTGCTTTATTTACTAGTACTAATACAGCTCTACTACTACTGCTTTATTTACTAGTACTAATACTGCTTTATTACTAGTACTAATACTGCTTTATTACTAGCAGTAATATTGCTTTATTTACTAGTACTAATAATGCTTTATTACTAGTACTAATAATGCTTTATTTCTAGTACTAATACTGCTTTATTTACTAGTACTACCGTATTTTCTGGAATATAGGTCGCACCAGAATATAGGTCGCATTGTCCAATTATTGCCAAAGAATTGGAAAAATCCATATATACCGTATTTTCTGGTGTATAGGTCGCACCTTCTTATGTTTTGTTTTTTTCAAGGCCTGCGACCTATACACCAGTGCGACCTATTTATGGAATTTTTTCCATATTTTTAGACCAATTTTTGCCTCAGTTATGACCGTTTTTCACTTTGGCAGAAAATTGTGCAGTACCACTTTTGGCCGCTAGGGGCGCAGTGCAGTACCAATTTCGACCGCTAGGGGACACTTCCAGAGGAGTACACCGGCCGTTTCCAGCTCATGTGTCCGAAAAAAAGCTCCTCTGCTCGGACTGATTCTGTCGGCCTCCTGGTCTGGAGGTAACTTATGTTAGCTCTGTTTGTTTGCTGTTTGTTTGCAAGATAAGTCAGAAACCACTCAGCGGATTTTTCTGAAACTTACAGAATGTAATCACAGTGTGGACGTTTACAAGTGAGTAGCTTTATTAGATGTTTGAGATTTAAAAAAAAAAGATATTTTATTAGCTTAGCTTCAGTTAGCTTCTGTTTATTACGTTATAAATAGCTCAGAAACCGCTTGGTGGATATTTCTGAAACTTACAGAATGTAATCACAGTATGGACGTTTACAAGTGAGTAGCTTTATTAGATGTTTGAGATCAAAATAAAAATAAACAATATTTTGTTAGCGTAGCTTCAGTTAGCTTCTGGTTTTATTTCTGTTTACGTCATAAATAGCTTCGAAACCACTCTGTGTATTTTTTTCTGCTTACAGAGTGTAATTATATGAGCTTTAATGTACTGTACTAGCTGTTGGCCTGGATGAAGCATTTGAGATAAAATTCGATTTTTTATTTGTGTTTTGAGGGACGGACTCTCCTGTGGCAGACATTAGCAGCAGAGCTAAACACTCGGTCCATATTGCCGGGTTGTCTCAGCGGAGACGCGTCACGCCAGTGGTAGATGAAGCATTACGTCGGCGGTGACGTAGGTGCGACCTATACACCGGTGCAATCTATTTCAGGATTTTTTAAAATTTTTGGCAATAATTGGACAATGCGACCTACAGTATACACAGGTGCGACCTATACAACAGAAAATACGGTAGTTGCACCTGAATAGGTCGCACCTACGTCAAAATGTGGACCGTGTTTAGCTCTGCTGCAAACGTCTGCCACAGGAGTGCACAGCAAGGCTTTTAAGAAGAGTAACACTTAAAAGATCTCCAATCTTACATTTGAGAATCACATTAAGCTTCTGTTTAAAACCTTGTCATCTCCATCTTCACTCACTGCCCTCTCTGCCTGCCTGGAGGCAATTAGGGCATGGATGAATCAGAACTTTCTTCAATTAAACTGCTCCAAGACCGAGGCCATACTGATTGGCACCCCTCACCAGGTACAGACATCTACTATAACAACACTTTCCTTTTCTGGACAAGACATCCCCCTCTCCACCTCTGTTACAAATCTTGGAATAAAAATGGACTCCAATCTTACATTTGAAAATCACATTAAGCTTCTGTTTAAAACTTGCTTCTTCCATCTTCGAAACATCTCCAGACTTCGCCCATCCCTAACTTTTTCCGATGCTGAGAAGCTCGTCCATGCTTTTGTCTCCTCCAGGCTCGACTACTGCAACTCCCTGTTTATTGGAATCCCTGGCAAAAACCTTCAGAAACTTCAATATATTCAAAACAGTGCAGCAAGGATCTTGTTGAGAGTTCGTAAATTTGAACATATTACGCCCATTCTCCATAACCTTCATTGGCTTCCTGTCACCTACAGAATTCAGTACAAAACTGCTCTCATTACACATCAATGCTTACATGGAGCTTCACCAGATTATCTGAAGGATATTCTTATTCCATACTCATCCACCCGGTCGCTGCGGTCACAGAACAGTAATCTCCTTCACATTCCGAGAACCAAATTAAGGACCATGGGAGACCGGGCTTTCAGTGTGGCTGCCCCCCGCCTGTGGAACTCTCTTCCTGACTGTCTGAGAGCCCCACAGTCTGTGGTTGACTTTTGGGCAGCACGGTGGCACAACTGGTAGAGCTGCTGCCTCTCAGCGAGAAGGTTGCCGGTTCAAATCCCGGTCCGGGGGCCTTTCTGGGTGGAGTTTGCATGTTCTCCCCGTGCATGCGTGGGTTTCCTCCGGGTACTCCGGTTTCCTCCCACAGACCAAAAAACATGCATGTTAGGCTGATTGGTGACTCTAAATTGACCCTAGGTGTGAGTGTGAGAGTGGATGGTTGTTTGGTGTGAGTGAGACAGGTCCCTCTTGTAAATGAGTCCCCGTGACTCAACGAGGCTAGCCTGTATAAATAAAGGTTGAATGAATGAAAAAAGAGCGGCTTGAAGACCTTTCTTTTCAACCGAGCATACTCTACCTCCTCATGATTCTACTTTTGATCTTAGTTGATACTGTTATTGATTTTACTTGTTTTATTACTTGTTTTATTGACATTTAATTCTGTTGCACCTTGTAGCACTTTGAGATTTTCATTAATGAAAAGTGTGTTATAAATTGAATTCATTATTATTATTATTATTATTATTATTATTATTATTATTATTATTAAAAACAATTATTTGTTTGATAAAAATTATAGCAAATATGTGTCTGAGCTGAACTTTTCTTTAATAAATGAATAATTTTATCAGGATAAACACCTAAATAAATAATTTGTTAGCTGACATTATTGTAAGAGTGTGTCTCAGTTTAATTTTTGTTAATAAATGATTACAAATCAGCTTATTTTATAAAAAGCTATAAATAGGTTGCACCTGAATATAGGTTGCAGGGCATGCAAAAATGATCAAAAGCTGCGACCTATATTCCGGAAGGAAGGTAATATTGATTTATTTACTAGTACTAATACTGCTTTATTACTAGTACAATTACTGCTTTATTTATGAGCACAAATACTTGATTTACTAGTACCAATGCTGCTTTACTATTAGTAATAATACAGCTTTATGCTATAAAGCTGATATAAGATACATACAGATGCAGACTGTCCTATACAAACCCTGTACTGTGAGGTGTGATAGGTCAATCTACATATGTATGTATGTTGTATCTTATCTCAGCTGTATAACCTGAACCCCACACTCTTATGGTGTGGTTACACCGAACAGCTTTTCAACCTCCAAAAAGCTCCTCACGCACGCAAGTGGACGCACTTGTGAATGCAGCGTGTCCAGCCCTGAACGCCAGAACGCGAAACAGCTGCTGGGTGTGTGGGAGGAGCTTACCGGTATACAGAGTCCTGCGCACAGAGTCCTGCGCACTCCGCCAGGCGAGGAGCTTTTTATTTCCGTCTCTGTGGAGCAGACTTGACTGGTCGTGAAGGACTTGTCGCGAACACACAGCTACAATGAGTTTCTCTTCCATAGTACACGACCTCGCGGGTCTTTTCTGTGTCCCACAAACAATACGTCACATAGTGCGCGCGCACCCTCGTTTCCGCGTCACATAGGGACTCTCCCCCTCTCTTCTCCTCCTCTCTTCTCCCCCTCTCTTCTCCCCCTCTCTTCTCCACCCGACTCTCCCTGATTGGTTGACACACCAACCAATCAGGGAGAGTTGAGCGGCGTTTGAAAGTTTGAACCACGAAATCTTCAGCATGTTGAATGCTCGGTTTGGAGGCTGAAGCCGGTTCACGTGCACGGAAAAACGCTTCCCAGCACGCTTAACACGCACGCGAGGTCAGAGTCAGAGAGTCTTTATTGTCATTTGCACCGCATGTGGTACATGTGATGAAAACGAGATTATGTACACGAGGTCCCAGTTACATCCAACAACAAATGAAAGAGAAAAACAGTAATAACATCTAGAATTAACTAAGAAAAGCATCAACTAGTAATACACTAAGCCTAATATAGTGGGAATAAACAGCAGCACGAACATGAGTTTGTATGAGCAGATGGTCACAGATGAATACAGCAACAAGAAAACAGATCAGCATCAGTATGATGTGATATTTTGCAGTGTTTATTTTTTATTTTATTTTTATTTATTCATGAGTCTAACAGCCTCAGGGTAGAAGCTGTTCCTCAGTCTAGTGGTTCTACATTTGATGCTCCTCAACCTCCGTCCTGAGGGGAGTGGGGCAAAGAGTGAGTGTGCTGGGTGAGTGAGGTCTTTCATGATGCAGGTGGCTCTTTTCCTGCATCTGGAGGTGTAAATGTCTGTGATGGTGGGGAGACTGACTCCAACATCTTCTGTGCAGCCTTCACCACTCTCTGCAGAGCTTTCCTCTCTTCAACTGTGCAGCCTCCATGCCACACGTTGATGCTGGAGCACAGGACGCTCTCCACTGCACACCTGTAGAAGGAGGTGAGGACTGGGCTGCTCAGACCAGCTCGTCTCAGCCGTCTGAGGAAGTAGAGTCTCTGATGACCTTTCTTGATCAGGCTGGTGGTGTTGTTGCTCCAGCTGAGGTTATCATTCATGTGTACACCCAAGTATTTGTAGCTGGAGACCACTTCCAGGTGACGCCCGACGCCAAGACGTGGCTGGAAGCGCGTCCCCCATTGACTTTACATGTAAACTGGACGCTCCTGCTGCCAAAACACTGTTCGGTGTGACTACACCATCAGCTCTTTGAATTGAGAAAGCTCCTCGGATGAGAAGCGAAGCGTCTTCTGTTACAAAAGAAGTCCAGTTGTTTTTGTCTTGAACTCTTTTGAATTGTAAGCAGAGAAACAATTGAGAAATGTTTGCAGAACCTCTGACGTCCATCGACCTCCATCTTCTTCTTCCTTCTCCGTGGTCTCTGCACACGAAGCTCCTCTGCAGCTGACTTCACTAAACAAACACGTAGAAGTTCAGTTCTGCTTCAACATTGTTAAAATTAGTTTCTGCTTTAGTTGTTCTGCTTTCCACCATGACGGTGACTCCCAAACCTCTTACGAACGCCTCATGGAGGAACTGCTACAAACACAGGCACCTTCAAAATAAAAGCACTTCAAAAGTTTGATTCAAAATAAATACATGTGGATTTTGCAGGCAGAGATCTAAATGTGATTTCTGGAGAGGACCGTGTGTGATCTAAACTCACCAAAAACTTTTATGGATAAACCGAAGAAGTGTAAAGTTTACGTAAATAAGTATTTGTTTACAAAGGTCTAGTAAAGTTCCTACAGCTGTAAGATGACATCATCAGAGTCTACAGTGAACACTCTGAGCTGGACATCTTTAATTAAACACCGTGGTGTCCACGGGCACAGTCTGCTGTTTTACAGAATTTATTTACGTCGTGTGAAGATGTGCTTCTAAAGTCACAGCTCACCGTTCTGGTTTAGATGTTTGCTTTGGGTTGTTGGTTCTACACCTGCAGGAGAAGATGTGCGTTGATGCCAGAGGCATCTCTGTGATCATCTCTGTGATCATCTCTGGGATCATCTCTGTGATCATCTCTGTGATCATCTCTGTGATCATCTCTGTGATCATCTCTGTGATCATCTCTGTGATCATCTCTGTGATCATCTCTGTGATCATCTCTGTGATCATCTCTGTGATCATCTCTGTGATCATCTCTGGGATCATCTCTGTGATCATCTCTGTGATCATCTCTGTGATCATCTCTGTGATCATCTCTGTGATCATCTCTGTGATCATCTCTGTGATCATCGGATCCGAACCGAGATGAAAGTTTATCAGCAGGTTGTTGTTTTGAGCAGCATGATCTCTGTAATCATGTAAACATTATCGTGAAATAACCGTCGCCATGGTGACGAAACACTCCTCTGTCTGCGGCCCTGGAGGTCAAAGGTCACGTGGATTTATGTATGTGCCCTCCATCCAGCGGACTCATGGGCCCCCCTGCCCCCTGCTGCCTCTGCAGCCCTCAGCACAAACAGCAGCACGGAGTGGAGGTGGAGACGTGACACCAGGAGGGATTGTGGTGCGATGAACAGATGAGTGGGCGATGGAGGGAGAGGAGACGAAAAGAGAGGGATGAGCAGCAGATGAGTGGAAACACCAGACTGGTTCTGATCAGGTTCAGTTCAGGTTCTGATCCAGGAGGAAGCAGCCACAGGGCCTGTTTGTATGTTTTGTTAAAGAATGAAAGATCCACAAAGGTCAGAAAAAGAACTTTACATGATTAAATAAATAAATAAATTAATTAATTAATTAATAAATAAATAAATACTTTGTAGAAAGGAATTGAATAAAATCTGTTGTTTTTTAATTTGGGTTCAACTGAATAATTAAACATAAATAAACTAATAAAACTAACCGTGAAAAAGATGATATGAAAATAATATTTAGTTGAACATGTTCTCCTGTCCACATGTGTTTCTGTCCACATGTGTTTTTGTCCACGTGTGTTTCTGTCCACATGTGTTTTTGTCCACATGTGTTTCTGTCCACATGTGTTTCTGTCCACATGTGTTTCTGTCCACATGTGTTTCTGTCCACATGTGTTTCTGTCCACATGTGTTTCTGTCCACATGTGTTTCTGTCCACATGTGTTTCTGTCCACATGTGTTTCTGTCCACATGTGTTTCTGTCCACATGTGTTTCTGTCCACATGTGTTTCTGTCCACATGTGTTTCTGTCCACATGTGTTTCTGTCCACATGTGTTTCTGTCCACATGTGTTTCTGTCCACATGTGTTTCTGTCCACATGTGTTTCTGTCCACATGTGTTTCTGTCCACATGTGTTTCTGTCCACATGTGTTTCTGTCCACATGTGTTTCTGTCCACATGTTTCTGTCCACATGTGTTTCTGTCCACATGTGTTTCTGTCCACATGTGTTTCTGTCCACATGTTTCTGTCCACATGTGTTTCTGTCCACATGTGTTTCTGTCCACATGTGTTTCTGTCCACATGTGTTTCTGTCCACATGGTGTTTCTGTCCACATGATGTTTCTGTCCACATGTGTTTCTGTCCACATGTGTTTCTGTCCACCTGTCCTCAGGTGTTTCTGTCCACAGATGTTTCTGTCCACATGTGTTTCTGTCCACATGTGTTTCTGTCCACCTGTCCTCAGGTGTTTCTGTCCACATGTGTTTCTGTCCACCTGTCCTCAGGTGTTTCTGTCCACATGTGTTTTTGTCCACATGTGTTTCTGTCCACCTGTCCACATGTGTTTCTGTCCACATGTGTTTCTGTCCACATGTGTTTCTGTCCACATGTATTTCTGTCCTCAGGTGTTTCCTCTGTTTTTTCTTCCTTTAACAACAGTGTAGAGACAAATGGATCCAGTTCTTTTCTAACGCTCATGTTGAAGTGAAAATGGAGTGAGGGATGAATCCTGTTGTTTTTCACACTCGTCCTTAAACTGAAGACAAACGTTGGAGACGTGTCCTGCTGCTCGTCCAGGTACATCTGACACGGTTGACTGGTCCTCTGGACAGGTTCTTCTTCTCAAAGCAGAGCGTCCAGAGGACCAGACCTTGTTCCATTTGAAAATGAGACATTTTGACTTTTTAGTAAATAACTTTGAGACTTGGTCATAATCGAGCTGTTCGTTCTTCTTCTTTGAAATTTAACGTCTTTAAAAGAGGTGTGTCCTTGGGTCACGCTCAGGAATGTCAGATTAAAAATAAATGTAATAAATTTTCTCCGCTCACTTCAGGCTGGTCCTGCAGTTTTCCAATAAAAAACGTTTTAAATGTAAAATGTGTGAAACGCTCAAATTGTCCTCACCAGACAAACTAACAAAATCCACCGGAGCAGCTTCTGAGAGCAGATAAGCAGATCCACGATAAAAAGGACATAAAGGAGACAAACAAGCCGAGGACATGAAGACGTTTTGTGACCGAAACAATCCGGCAGTCAGACGTGTCAGGAGGGAAAGATGAGACGCGAAGACACAAGAAGACAAAAAGACCAAATTAAAATAACAAACACGTTTTTATTTGAAAAGAGTGAGACGAGTCCTGCTGACTGAGAGACGAAAAGATGAGTCCAACATGTGAGACAGAGACGAGGACAGAGAGGAGACACGAGTCCAACATGTGAGACAGAGACGAGGAGTACAGAGAGGAGACACCAGTCCAACATGTGAGACAGAGACGAGGAGGACAGAGAGGAGACACGAGTCCAACATGTGAGACAGAGACGAGGAGGACAGAGAGGAGACACCAGTCCAACATGTGAGACAGAGACGAGGAGGACAGAGAGGAGACACCAGTCCAACATGTGAGACAGAGACGAGGAGGACAGAGAGGAGACACCAGTCCAACATGTGAGACAGAGACGAGGAGGACAGAGAGGAGACACGAGTCCAACATGTGAGACAGAGACGAGGAGGACAGAGAGGAGACACGAGTCCAACATGTGAGACAGAGACGAGGAGGACAGAGAGGAGACACGAGTCCAACATGTGAGACAGAGACGAGGAGTACAGAGAGGAGACACCAGTCCAACATGTGAGACAGAGACGAGGAGGACAGAGAGGAGACACGAGTCCAACATGTGAGACAGAGACGAGGAGGACAGAGAGGAGACACGAGTCCAACATGTGAGACAGAGACGAGGAGGACAGAGAGGAGACACCAGTCCAACATGTGAGACAGAGACGAGGAGGACAGAGAGGAGACACCAGTCCAACATGTGAGACAGAGACGAGGAGGACAGAGAGGAGACACCAGTCCAACATGTGAGACAGAGACGAGGAGGACAGAGATGAGACACCAGTCCAACATGTGAGACAGAGACGAGGAGGACAGAGAGGAGACACCAGTCCAACATGTGAGACAGAGACGAGGAGGACAGAGAGGAGACACGAGTCCAACATGTGAGACAGAGACGAGGAGGACAGAGAGGAGACACGAGTCCAACATGTGAGACAGAGACGAGGAGGACAGAGAGGAGACACCAGTCCAACATGTGAGACAGAGACGAGGAGGACAGAGAGGAGACACGAGTCCAACATGTGAGACAGAGACGAGGAGGACAGAGAGGAGACACCAGTCCAACATGTGAGACAGAGACGAGGAGGACAGAGAGGAGACACCAGTCCAACATGTGAGACAGAGACGAGGAGGACAGAGAGGAGACACCAGTCCAACATGTGAGACAGAGACGAGGAGGACAGAGAGGAGACACCAGTCCAACATGTGAGACAGAGACGAGGAGGACAGAGAGGAGACACCAGTCCAACATGTGAGACAGAGACGAGGAGGACAGAGAGGAGACACCAGTCCAACATGTGAGACAGAGACGAGGAGGACAGAGAGAAGACACCAGTCCAACATGTGAGACAGAGACGAGGAGGACAGAGAGGAGACACGAGTCCAACATGTGAGACAGAGACGAGGAGGACAGAGAGGAGACACCAGTCCAACATGTGAGACAGAGACGAGGAGGACAGAGAGGAGACACCAGTCCAACATGTGAGACAGAGACGAGGAGGACAGAGAGGAGACACCAGTCCAACATGTGAGACAGAGACGAGGAGGACAGAGAGGAGACACGAGTCCAACATGTGAGACAGAGACGAGGAGGACAGAGAGGAGACACGAGTCCAACATGTGAGACAGAGACGAGGAGGACAGAGAGGAGACACGAGTCCAACATGTGAGACAGAGACGAGGAGGACAGAGAGGAGACACGAGTCCAACATGTGAGACAGAGACGAGGAGGACAGAGAGGAGACACCAGTCCAACATGTGAGACAGAGACGAGGAGGACAGAGAGGAGACACCAGTCCAACATGTGAGACAGAGACGAGGAGGACAGAGAGGAGACACCAGTCCAACATGTGAGACAGAGACGAGGAGGACAGAGAGGAGACACCAGTCCAACATGTGAGACAGAGACGAGGAGGACAGAGAGGAGACACCAGTCCAACATGTGAGACAGAGACGAGGAGGACAGAGAGGAGACACGAGTCCAACATGTGAGACAGAGACGAGGAGGACAGAGAGGAGACACGAGTCCAACATGTGAGACAGAGACGAGGAGGACAGAGAGGAGACACGAGTCCAACATGTGAGACAGAGACGAGGAGGACAGAGAGGAGACACCAGTCCAACATGTGAGACAGAGACGAGGAGGACAGAGAGGAGACACCAGTCCAACATGTGAGACAGAGACGAGGAGGACAGAGAGGAGACACCAGTCCAACATGTGAGACAGAGGCGAGGAGGACAGAGATGAGACACCAGTCCAACATGTGAGACAGAGACGAGGAGGACAGAGAGGAGACACCAGTCCAACATGGGAGACAGAGACGAGGAGGACAGAGAGGAGACACCAGTCCAATATGTGAGACAGAGACGAGGAGGACAGAGAGGAGACACGAGTCCAACATGGGAGACGGAGACGAGGAGGACAGAGAGGAGACACGAGTCCAACATGTGAGACAGAGACGAGGAGAACAGAGAGGAGACATGAGTCCAACATGTGAGACAGAGACGAGAAGTACAGAGAGGAGACACCAGTCCCACATGGGAGACAGAGACGAGGAGGACAGAGAGGAGACACGAGTCCAACATGGGAGACGGAGACGAGGAGGACAGAGAGGAGACACGAGTCCAACATGGGAGACAGAGATGAGGAGGACAAAGAGGAGACACCAGTCCAACATGGGAGACGGAGACGAGGAGGACAGAGAGGAGACACGAGTCCAACATGGGAGACAGAGATGAGGAGGACAAAGAGGAGACATGAGTTTGTCAGGGTGACCTCTGAATGATGTTTGTCTCGATGCAGGCATCCACCAACATCTGGAGGATGACCGCTCCAACATTTACTTGTTTTAACCTGAAATCTGTTTCCTCACAGGTTTTTCAGAATAAAAGTGTTTGTATGTGTTGGACATGAGCTGCTGGTTCTGGTCAGTGAAGAACAATGCTCTTCAGTGTTTTTACAGCTCATCGTATTCTGGAGAAGAACTTGGACCTCATGTGTCTTACAGAGACTTGGCATCAACCGGATGTGTTCAGTTCTCTGAATGAGGCGTGTCCCTCTGGATACAGTTATCTGCAGAGAGCCCGCAGCACTGGCCGTGGTGGTGGTCTGGCGGTAATTTATCGCAGTAATTTAAAATTGTCTCATCTGTCTTCTCAGGACTTTTCTTCTTTTGAATGTCTGGCTTTCAGCTTCAAAGCCCCACTCCTGATGAATGTTATATTAATTTATAGACCTCCCAAACCGCATGTTTCATTTAACTCAGAGATGCATGACCTCCTCACTTTTTTCTGCACCTCCCCTGTGAAGACTATTTTTCTTGGCGACTTAAATATCCACGTGGACAATTCTTCTTCACCTCTGGCAACAGATTTTAAGTCTCTTCTGGACTCTCTTAATCTCACTCAACATGTTGACGCCCCTACGCACAGCAGGGGGCATACTCTGGATTTGGTGATTACAGACACTGTACTCATCAATAACTTATCTGTATATGACCTGGGTGTCTCAGACCACAGGGTCATCTCCCTGGAAGTGCCTTCATCTTCGCCTGCTTCAAACCCAAAACGACCTATCCAGTTCCGTGACCTTAAAAACGTTTCCCTTGATGTTCTATCTGCTGATCTTCACGCCCTGACCGCTGTCAATCATTCATCTGCAGATGACTGTGGATTACTACAACCAATCTCTCCAGGAGCTTCTGGACCTACATGCTCCCGTAAAGACAAGACTGGTGTCTTTCTCGCGTTCAGCCCCTTGGTACACTGATGAGCTGCGCAAGATGAAGGCAACTGGCCGTGCTATTGAGAGACGTGTAAAATCATCTGGTCTCTCTGTACATAAGCAGGCATATAAAGAACATCAGAAAGCGTACGCCTATTCTCTTAAAGAAGCACGCTCCAAATATTATTCCAACATCATCAACACCTGCCCTGGAAACTCTAAACAGCTCTTCTCCACAATAACTCATCTGCTTAATCCCATTAAACAAACTCTGAGGACTCTGTTCAAAAATGCAACCTGTTCCTTTCATCATTTAAAAACAAAGTTGACACTATCAGATCTCAGCTCCACAACCTCCCTTTTCTCAGTGTGCCATCTACCCGTCTGCATTCTGGGTCCCTGAGCAGCTTTGATGAAGTTGTTCAGAGTGAAGTGGAAGCCATCATCAAGAAAACGAAGCCTTCATCCTGCACCCTGGATCCCTTCCCCTCGTCTCTCATAAAATCCAATCACTCTGCAATTAGCCCATTAATCACTCAAATAATAAATCAGTCTCTACAATCTGGTCATGTTCCACTGCCTCTAAAAACTGCCATCATTAGGCCTCTTCTGAAAAAATCTAATTTGGATCCCAACATTTTTTCTAATTACCGCCCAATTTCACACCTCCCTTTTCTGTCTAAAGTGCTGGAAAAAGCTGTTGCTGCTCAGCTGCAGGATCACCTACAACAACACTCTCTGTATGAGAAGTTCCAGTCTGGATTCAGGGCAGCTCACAGTACAGAGACTGCATTGCTGAGGGTTACCAATGATGTCCTCTTGGCTGCTGACACTGGCTCTCCCTCCATCCTTGTCCTCCTTGACCTCACTGCAGCCTTCGACACTGTGGACCATAGTATCCTCCTCCACCGTCTTCATGTGGAGGTCGGTCTCTGCGACACAGTCCTGGACTGGTTCAAATCTTTCCTCTCCAATAGGCTGGAATGTGTTAGTCTTGGCAACGCCACGTCCCAGACAGTCTGTGTCTCCTGTGGTGTCCCTCAGGGGTCAGTTCTGGGGCCCCTGCTGTTTTCCCTTTACATGCTGCCTTTAGGTCAAATTATTAATCAGTTCAACATTTCTTTTCACTGTTATGCCGACGATACACAGCTTTACATCAGGACTGGAGCATCCTCATCTTCCCCATTGTCATCTCCATCTTCACTCACTGCCCTCTCTACCTGCCTGGAGGAAATAAGGGCATGGATGAATCAGAACTTTCTTCAATTAAACTGCTCCAAGACTGAGGCCATACTGATTGGCACCCCTCACCAGGTACAAACATCTACTATAACAACAATTTCCTTTTCTGGACAAGACATCCCCCTCTCCACCTCTGTTACAAATCTTGGAATAAAAATGGACTCTCATCTTACATTTGAAAATCACATTAAGCTTCTGTTTAAAACTTGCTTCTTCCATCTTCGAAACATCTCCAGACTTCGCCCATCTCTAACTTTTTCTGATGCTGAGAAACTCGTCCATGCTTTTGTCTCCTCCAGGCTCGACTACTGCAACTCCCTGTTTATTGGAATCCCTGGCAAAAACCTTCAGAAACTTCAATATATTCAAAACAGTGCAGCAAGGATTTTGTTGAGAGTTCGTAAATTTGAACATATTACACCCATTCTCCATAACCTTCATTGGCTTCCTGTCACCTACAGAATTCAGTACAAAACTGCTCTCATTACACATCAATGCTTACATGGAGCTTCACCAGATTATCTGAAGGATATTCTTATTCCATACTCATCCACCCGGTCTCTGCGGTCACAGAACAGTAATCTCCTTCACATTCCGAGAACCAAATTAAGGACCATGGGAGACCGGGCTTTCAGTGTGGCTGCCCCCCGCCTGTGGAACTCTCTTCCTGACTGTCTGAGAGCCCCACAGTCTGTGGTTGACTTTAAGAGCGGCTTGAAGACCTTTCTTTTCAACCGAGCATACTCTGCCTCCTCATGATTCTACTTTTGATCTTAGTTGATACTGTTATTGATTTTACTTGTTTTATTGACATTTAATTCTGTTGCACTTTGTAGCACTTTGAGATTTTCATTAATGAAAAGTGCGTTATAAATTAAATTCATTATTATTATTATCGTCTGTTTCTGCGTTTGACTTTAGTGCGTACAGAACTTGGAGACAGCATGATTCAGATTGTTCCACAACACCTCGGCTTCTAAATTTACTCAGAAGCTGCAGCAGGAGGTGATTCATTTCTCTGCTCGCACAGTCGATGGATGGAACGTGAGCAGGAGGCGTTCACAAGTGAGGAAGAGGAGAAGAAGGCCGGCTGACATTCTGTCTTAGTTTGACATCAGCTGTGTGAGGCGAAGGCTGAGAGATTTTATCTGAGCGGTTCTTCTGGGCCGGTAGCAGCTTCGTCACGAACGGGCCGGGTGTCTCTTAACCAAGTGACGCTGGAGGAGAAGGTCCAGATGAAGCCAGGAGTTCAGAGCTTGATTCATGCAGAGATCGTCATTCATATCCTCAGAACAAGTTAGCATTATTTCATATGAACACGAGCACTGTGTCACCAAGCAGCTTGTGGAACAAGTTACCTATAAATGACCTGAAAGAAGCATAAACTCCAGATCCTTGTATGATTCTGGACAGAAAGATAGATCTGTGATCTTTAACTTGGCCAGCAGGGGGCAACTCTTGTGGCTTCAAAACAAATTGTTTATGGAAGTCAATGGGGAGAATGGCACCACTTTCTCTTTAATTTGTGGCTTTTCTAAACATGGTGCACTCTCTCTGCAGCAGGGACATCGACCCAAAGACCCGCCTCCAGTACCACGTCATTTCCTCCGGTTTGGATCTCCCTCAGAAGTGGCAACTCACACTAAATAAATCAAGGAAACTGTACATAAACTTTGAAAATGTTGGTTCTACAGGAGCTTTGTTATAATCTTCACTTAGTTGAGTCAAACAAAAGGTAAACACAATAAGACAGAGTTTCAGAAACTTACAACAGAACATAACTCATATGTTTAACTCATACTCCGAGGTAGTTTGAGTCTGAAGCCAAAGGATAAAGATGGAAGTTGAACATAGATTTAGAAGATTTCAATGTTGTTTCACATTAAAAGCGTTTTGCTTAACTTTAGGAAATCATTCAGTGTGAAAATAGAAAGTAAAAGACTCGTCAACACAGAAAACATCCCGTACATTTTTTATGTCTCCACTTTTACACTGAATTATGAACAAAACTGTTCTCCTTAACCCTCCTGCTGCCCTTGGGTCAAAACACCAAAGTTCATGAGGAGCCCACCAAAACCAAACTGAAGGAGTCCTTCAGATGAAAGACTAAACGTCTCACCAACAAAAGACACCATCCAGATGACCTGACTGAACATTGTTGGATCTATGCCTGGATTATTGAGCATGAACTTTGGTGTTTTGAATCAATTTGGCCTGATCTGCCTTATGCTACATCCCCACTAAACGCATCAAAACGCTCCCAACGCACCGTGTTTGCTGCTTGTCAACAGATGTCTGTTTCCACCGAACGTGTCTGCAGACGCGCAGTGGGAGGAGCATCTGGCTCCCCTCCCGGTCAGATATGTGTTGTTTTTCTGTGCACCGAGCAGATAAAATCAGCTTCACGTGAGCCTCGGAACTACTTGAGTGGGTTTTCTACGAGCCGAACTGCAGCTCCAAAAGTCTTTGTTGAGATTAAAACGTTTTTTTGTTTTTTTTTTATGTTTGGGGTGATCGTACGCTCGAGTGGACAGCAGCAACTTTAAAAATGCCAGGTTTCCTACCGGAGGCTGTTTTCGCCACGGAGTCTCGACGGGGTAAGTTTAAAAAGTCCACAAAAAGTCCCGTCGTCGTTGCGTCATCACATAGCAGAGTCTCTCCCGATTGGTTGCTGCTCGCTGGCTCGGCTGCTGCGGACGCGCGCGTGCGTGGAAAGGGACTGCCGGGCGCTGTTGCGCTGCTTGAAATGCTGAAAACGCGCCGCGTCACACCCCGCTGCTCCAAGATACGCGGCCACATAGACTTTCAATGTAAAGTGGCTGCTTCGGCTGCGCGAAAAGCGTTTGGTGGAAATCTGGCATTAGAGCAGTTGATGGAGAGGGTGGGCCCTGGAGGCTATATTTTTAATAACAAACTGTTTTTTTTAATTTCCCCTACTCTGGGTGTGAGCTGTTTGTGAGATTCAGTTTAGTCTGGCGGGCTCCTCAGACTGAAGAAGTCCTTTGGATGAAGGATGAAACATCTCAACAACAAAAGAAACCGTCCAGATGGTCTGAATGAACATTGTTGGGTCAAAATGACCCAGGAAAGTGACTCAGAGTGTAACAAAATGGTTTCAAAACATAAACAAATAAAAGTACCAAATCAGAACATCTCAAGTTACACTTTCAGCTCAAAAGACTGAAAAATAAAGCTGGTTAAAAACTGTCTGCACAATCATAACCCTAAACTACCAACCAAACCTGTCACCCGTGTGACGGCTTTACACAAGTTTACAATCTGTTCTTTGTTCACACGTTGTCCACCATCTACCAAGCAGACAATCTACCATCGACCAGGTAGACCATCCACCATCGACCAGGTAGACCATCCACCATCGACCAGGTAGACAATCTACCATCGACCAGGTAGACAATCCACCATCGACCAGGTAGACAATCCACCATCGACCAGGTAGACCATCCACCATCGACCAGGTAGACCATCCACCATCGACCAGGTAGACAATCTACCATCGACCAGGTAGACCATCCACCATCGACCAGGTAGACCATCCACCATCGACCAGGTAGACAATCTACCATCGACCAGGTAGACAATCCACCATCGACCAGGTAGACAATCCACCATCGACCAGGTAGACCATCCACCATCGACCAGGTAGACAATCTACCATCGACCAGGTAGACCATCCACCATCGACCAGGTAGACCATCCACCATCGACCAGGTAGACCATCCACCATTGACCAGGTAGACCATCCACCATCGACCAGGTAGACAATCCACCATCCACCAATTTGAGGTTCACATAGTGAGTTCTGGTCCCTTTTAGAAACAATTGGTCTGTTTCTGGGGGGTGATGTCACAGAGGTTAGAGAAGGTGGACCTGTGATCAGAACATTGCCAATTTAACTCCCGGTAATGACAACATCAAAATGTGGGTGGAAAAGGTGAAGCACCCACACCTGCCTCCACCCTTATGTGCCCCACTCTGGGCCCTTGAGCAAGGCCCTTAACCCCCACCATCTGCTCCCCCAGCATCCTAGATGCAGCTCTCTGCTTTGTTTGTACTTCATGCAAGACGTGCGGCTGCGGCCCAGCGATGACGTAATTGTGTGTGTGTCACCGACCACATTGAGTGTTTATACTTGGAAAAGACGTGGGGGATACATTATAGTAATCCCTCCCTCTTCCCTCCCACTGCATACGTCCCCGCTCCGGACCTGCATTCTCCGTTTGGTCTTTGCAAACCGGTCACGGAGAGCCCGCCACCGTTTGCGACCGACAGCCTCCTCGGTTTGCAACGTCTGCGCAATCTCCCTCCATGAATTTTTTGCCATTTGGCAATCCTTGTACTCCGCAGTAGATGAGTCATACAGGTGGTTGTACCTCCGGACTGCCTCGGCGAGTTTCTCTTCAAAACAATCCATGTCAAAGCAAAAACAAAAACCGGCTTCTGGAAGAGTAGCGGTGTGATACACCGTATTGACATCCAAACAAAAAACGCCCACAAACTTTGAACCAATCACACGCTGCGAGCCGCATCCTCCGCGTCTCTCAGTTCTGACTGGGGGCCATGTACAAGATGGCTGTCACCGGGGGATCGCAGCGGGAGTGCAGACGGAAGTTGCACAACTTTTTTTCACTCAACAGGGGGTAAAAGACGTGCGACAAGAAGTATAAACCAGCCTTGAGGGCTGTGGTAGTTCAGTGTCAATGTTCAATGTTTGCACTATGTTCGTTTGTTAAGTGTCCTTGGGTGTCCTGAAAGGCGCTTTTAAATAAAATGATTATTATTCTTCCCATGGGCTCACCACCTGTGGGAGGGGCCAAAGGGGTCGGGTGCAATGTGAGATGGGTGGTGGCCGAGGGCGGGGACCCTGGCGGTCTGATCCTCGGCTACAGAAGCTGGCCATTGGGACATGGAATGTCACCTCTCTGGTGGGGAAGGAGCCTGAGCTAGTGTGTGAGGTTGAGAGGTTCCGACTAGAAATAGTCGGACTCACCTCAACGCATGGCTCTGGCTCTGGAACCAGTTTCCTTGAGAGGGGTTGGACACTCTTCCACTCTGGAGTTGCCCCTGGTGAGAGGCGCCGAGCAGGAGTGGGCATACTGGTTGCCCCCCATCTTGGTGCCTGTACGTTGGGGTTCACCCCGGTGAACGAGAGGGTAGCCTCCCTTCGCCTACGTGTGGGGGGACGGGCTCTGACTGTTGTTTGTGCCTATGCACCAAACGGCAGCTCAGACTACCCACCCTTTTTGGAGTCCTTGGAGGGGGTATTGGAGAGTGCGCCTCCTGGGGACTCCCTTGTTCTACTGGGGGACTTCAACGCTCACGTGGGCAATGACAGTGAGACCTGGAGGGGTGTGGTTGGGAGGAACGGCCCCCCTGATCTGAACCAGAGTGGTGTTCTGTTATTGGACTTCTGTGCTCGTCATGGATTGTCCATAACGAACACCATGTTTAAGCATAAGGGTGTCCATATGTGCTCTTGGCACCAGGA